>OY757012.1:179379387-179436887 GCA_963580285.1 Lucinisca nassula
GTACAACATAAATGTTATACGACAGACTGCATGCGTGGTTGTTAACCCCAATCACGGTTGATAACTTTGCTTCCCTCTTTAATTCCACACCGGTGGGTCAGGCCTCAGATTCCATGACGGTTCCAGCGTAAAGGCTTACTTAGAATTAGAGAGTATCTAATTTTATGTAATGTTGGTTGGTGCATGATGCTCTATCTCTGATCGGGCCCATCGGAGTCTAAATGTTGGTCTTCTTTTGCACCAGCATTTCAGTAGTTTCTTGCTGTCGTGTCCTCGCCGTTGTTTCATCTCTGTGGTTGTTTGATTTTTGTATTCACGGACATGTTGCACTGTGAGTTAGGTATGTTTCTTGTGGACTGAATAAATTATTTGTCTAAATCTCGACGGAAGTAATGGTGATGATTGTGGCCACGTAAAATCGATTTAAGCCCCCCACCCCCTCCCCCGATTCGTTCCACTGACCGTTTCAAGGCGGTTCTTCTGTCGTGGTTTATTTTTGTTATGGCTTGTCTTTCAGTGTGTGTATCGCTTATATTATTTTGTTTTGGATAGCCAATTGGCCATTTTGTGGGAAATGTACTGTCTTTTCCGCTATTGATGTTGTCATTCATTAGGGTCTAGTTGTTTCATGTTTATGTTTCTTTCCCTTTGGTGTCTCTGATGGGAGCTGTGGGTTAATGGTATCGACTCCGGATTTTGTATTCACTTCTATTTTGTGAACAGCAGGTGTGATACAGTTGTTCTGGGTTCACTCGTTCACGCTACGCCCCCTCCCACCTGGGCAGAGTTAGACTACCAGTATTCAAGTTCAGTCAGTTTCAGTTCTGAAGCACCATGCAGTCCAATTTATTTCCCCACCCACCTGGGCAGAGTTAGACTACCAGTATTCAAGTTCAGTCAGTTTCAGTTCTGAAGCACCATGCAGTCCAATTTATTTCCCCACCCACCTGGGCAGAGTTAGACTACCAGTATTCAAGTTCAGTCAGTTTCAGTTCTGAAGCACCATGCAGTCCAATTTATTTCCCCAAGACCCAACGGGCAAAGGTGTCCCCTATTCAACAGAACGGTAGTGTCAAATGCAAAGATGGAAACTTTTATTTCAGAAACACTAGAGCTCGAGATATCATTTAATCCCAATACGTCTCCAAAATTATCTGAATAGCGGTGACGGTGACATAAAACCTTAACACAGAGAAAAAAAAATGAATAGGGTGTTTAGTCAATAATTATTAAAAGGCAACAAGCAGTGTACATCTTTAAAAAAAAAACTTCTCAACTGAAACTTCAATGTTTGCACGTATCTACATGCTTATTCCGATACTATCTCGTTGAGAGTCAAACGTTTGCTGATCGCCCCGTTCATCGGGGCTTGGAGAAATAGACTGAACTGCACGGTGCTTCCACGCAGCGCTGAAACTGACCATATATGAGTACTGGTAAACCGTAAATCATGCAAGTGTTATGAGTCAAACCGTCCATTTTGTTTCATTGGGCGACAGGGCTTGATATTTCATTTCATCTAAAGGTCGGGAAAAAGTCCCACAGAATTGGAAGCAGCGCCTCTAAAATGAACTAAATATTGTTGATGGGGACGTTAAACCTCAAATCAAACAAACAAAACTTTTGATGTTTGTCGACTCCAATGCTTGGTGTTGGTCGAACACCGCTGGACAGAAAGTTACGATGATACACGTAGGAAAATTACGCGCAGTTGTTTTTCCTAGAAACATGATAAGTTGGCAACACATGTTCGTGAATCCGTTTTTACATAATTGAGACTGTATCTTTGAGCAAGGTCTTAAGGGGAATGGGAACACCTGGAAGATTTTTCCGCCATTTTTCAAAGGGAGACAACTTTCGGGACTTCCTGTTCGCTTTTCTATAAGCCCAGGGGTCAAGAATTTCCTCCTGAGGAGCAAATTCTTTCATTTAAGAGTTGACCGCTATTGACATGGGAGACAATAATACTTTTGAAGGGGTTGCCTCCCCTGAAGGTTACCATTTCCCCTTAAATCGGCCCGTATGCCCACTCGGTGAGAAAAAGCACGAATATGAGCCAGGGCATAGCATTTCCTACAATTTACATGGTCGCCCAGCGAAGACTCAGATCAGCCTGCGCACCCATATAGTCTGACCAGAGAGTCTGAAGCATTTGGACCCTTAGCTATCTTTAGAGTGCACAGCGGAGACTCTGATCAGACTGCGCGAATGCGCAGGCTGATCTGAGTCTTCGCTGGGCGCACATGTTAATTGTAGGAAATATATTTATTAACTCCTCGTCAACGAGAATCCATCCAGCATACAGTAAAGCGACAGATCAGAATGCGACGCAGTAGACAAGCCAACACTCTAGATACCGCAGCGCATGTGACCATTCGTATATATGTTTTCCTCTGCTGCCTATCTTATTGAGTTTCAGATAGGGAAAATGATACCAGAAGAAGAAAAAAAAACGCAAATATATAGCGCAGTAGACTGATGTTTTTAGAAACTATTCATGTTTGAAATATCTGTGGAAGTCAAGGCTTGTTTAAGATAGGTATGAAATTGTTATGCAACATAAACAGAAAAAATCCTCTATTAAGACCACCTAAAATTCAGACAAAATCTGCTTTATAAAGCTTATTGAGAAGGTTTCAGTTATTCTTTCCGTGTATTTTAAACACCCAGTGTCTCTTAATAAGGGACCACCTTCGGGACTGTTCAAAAGTGGTCTTCAAGACCACTTTTGAACAGTTCCAAAGGTAGTCTAAATATAGGAATTTTACTATACAATGAAACTTCAGTAAATCGAACACTGATAACTCACTTTTCTTCAATCTTAAGTCCTGGGGTGTTCTTTCTACAGTTTCTTATGACAAATGTTTAGGAATAAATTTATGGTGATTTTTCATACTTTACATGTAAAAGGTAAGTTGTTAATATACCATTATATCCAGGCGGATTCATCGAGTAACTATCGAGACCTTTATTTTCGAAATATGTCTATAAATCATCCAAATTATGTATCCTGGCCGGTGGCTTTGATCCACTTGCCCAGGTTACATGTGAGAAATTCCGGGCTTCTCCAGACTTTCGGATGAGACGTGTTACGTCATTGCAGCTTGTGTTAAGTGCCGTGTGGCAGTCATAAAAGTCTCCCCGTGCTTCGTCATAGTGCAGATTATATTTTCTTTTTCTTTGGGATCATTGAGTCCATTCTGGTTACATTGAAAATCGAACTCGAACTCTTCCACAGTGTACCGCGCGTCTTCTTGAATTGCCTTTTTTCCTTTCTTTTTTTTTTTTTCTTTCGACTTCTTTTTTTTTCTCGGTTTATTTTTCTGATACTCATATTTGACTGAAGGTCGTCCACATGAAACGTCGCACACGTCTGCAAACTGTTGGATACGATAGTGTATTTTCGCCAAAAACGTTAACCAAATCGGATTGAATCTCCAATGGCGACATTGTTTAGCAATACACGCACTTTGCAGTAAATCATCTATTCTTCTAATTTAGCATTGCTATTTTCGGCCATATTTTCGCCCAGTGTCAAAGACATGGTCATCTAAAATGACCGCTCTAGTGCACTGCATGCATAAAATTCATACAAATTTTAATTCGGCCAAGTAATTAAAGGTTCGATTTTTCATGCATCTTTGAACATTCGAAACTATTGAGCAATACGGCTGCTATTAATACTTTCTAAATGACCTTCTTACAAGTAATATCATTGGATTTTTAAATCAGAAAAAAATCATTTCATGTAGACACGCATAACTTCATCGCACAAGTCCGCCATACAAATACACTAACGCTGTAGCTATAGTTTATCAACGACCTTTGAGAGTTCAACGTTCAAGCGTGGCAAGACTATTCCATGTTTTAGGGGTAGCCGGTCTCGGATTTCTTTTTTTAACAGGATTTTAAAATTATAAATAAGTTATTTGATAATGCCATTGTGTAGAAGTCGTGGCCAAGTGGTTAATATGATGCAGTACGATCCTCAGTAAAACTATCTCCCAATGTAAAATCCCAACTGAAGGCGACTTACCTAAAACACGGACTACTCAAAAATTAAAAGTGCAGTCACGTCTCACTGCGTTTTGAAAGACTATACCTGTGCGCGTTTGCGGATATTCTCTGTTTGTTGTAACGATGTGACAGTTTTAAGGACATTCAACATGGCCGCCTGGACAAATGAGCAAAAATGACAGTGGCTCTGAATATGCAAGAAATTGAATGCAACCCTTTTGTTTTAGCCAACTAATATAATTGGAACATAAACTTGATTTCTTAAAGTTATTTAAATAGCTGTTAGAAAAGTAAAATATTGTTCATAGTTTTTTCTTCACTCACCTGAAAAATGCCAAACTTTATGTATCAAAACTGGAAAATTCCCACAAGTAACAATGACAAAAAGAAATCACTGCGTAGTTACATGTTTCCTTAAGATGCACCAGGAATCTAAATTTTGATTAGCTGCACTAAATTCAAATAAACTGTTTTCAACCAAGGCATGTTTTGTGTCCAGGAAAAAATCTTGTCTTTTTATTTTACCCATTTCTTGACGCAATAGAAGAAGTCCTTTCTGTGTATGGAGAGATAAACTTGCATTCATTGGAATTAATATGCAGATAGTTTATTTTTGTGGTTGACTGGACACACCTGTGTAATGTTTACAGGTAGAAAAAAAGAAAGGGAACAAATTAAGACCAATCTTTAACACTAGCTACTGTGATTCTAAAGTTGTTATTAAATTTTCTTTCGCCTAAAATCTCCATTAACTTTATATAATTTTGTCAAACCTAGCATTTATACCTAAAAATGCAATACAATCATGTTTAATGCAGTGTAACTATTTTGTAAAACTAGGTGGTGAAGTATACTTCTCACACGTGTCTAATGTTTACATTTGTAACCAACGACTTACACGAGGATTCTATGGCAAGCAATTTTACTATTTATTACGGAATGTAGATATCTGATATATTATATCAGATATCTTATTTAGGATATAAGATATCTTATATCCTAAATAAGATATCTTATATCCTATATAAGACATCTGATATAACAATTAAGATATCTTATATCCTAAAGTAGATATCTTATACCCTATATGAGATATCTTATTTAATTCTGCAATTCAGATATCTGATATGAAATATAAGATATGTTATATGTTAAATAAGATATCTTATATAACACATAAGATATCTTATTTACTAAAATATATAAGATATCTTATATGTTATATAAGATATCTAATATACTAAAATAGATATCTTATATAGCATATAAGATATCTTATATAACATAGTAGATATCTTATATATTATATAAGATATCTTATTTATATTTGTATATAAGATATCTTAATTGGTATATCAGATATCTTATTTAACATATAAGATATCTAATGTAGGAAATAAGATATCTTATTTAACATATAAGATATCTTATATACGTTTGACAAATAAGATATCTTAATTAACATATAAGATATCTTATATAAATTGGAAAGAAATGACAAATAATAGTAACTCCCTCTCCATTAGCCTGCTACAGAGGACTATAAACTGTAATTGTACATATGTGTTTATAAATAAAACGGGGTTCCCTAACAGGTGCGATCAGATAAAAGTCTACATCTTTTTTTTTTTTTTTTTTTTTTGAGAGAGAGAGAGAGAGAGAGAGAGAGAGAGAGAGAGAGAGAGAGAATAAATCTAGCTTGCTTTTGTTTGTATAATTTAATAACCCTCCCTTAAAAGATAGTGGAATTAAGTCTTAATTGAACTTCAAACTTGAATTATGTCAAGCACTGTTCGTTGCACAAAAAAATAAAAATAAAATAAAATAAAAAAATAGCAAATACTGTCACCAGACTGTGCATATATTCAGTTTTCAATTTTTCTTTGTCCCTTTTATCTTTTTTTTTTTTTAACAAATGGAATCTTCCTCCTTATATATGGCAGGAGCCCATTTCGACACAGGTATGACACATGATGAGAGGTTGTGTAATCTGAAAATAGCTGAACGTTTTACAAATAGTGTAGGCCCTGATCTGATCTGGGCCTGCACTGTTTGCCAGGGTTTCCGGTACATAATTGGTTATGGAATGTTAGGCATAACTGGGGAAGTTATTTCCAGATGAATATCCGTTGGCAGTTTGGGGGAGACTTCATTATATTTTTTTTTTGGTAAAATATATTAGATATCTTATTTGTCAAATAAGATATCTTATATATTTAGGTAAATTATATATCTTATATATTATATAAGATATCTTATATGCTATATAAGATGTCTAATATATTAAATAAGATATCTGATATAGGATATAAGATATCTTATTTACTGGAATATATAAGATATCTGATATGCTAAATAAGATATATAATATACCAAATAAGATATCTAATACAACATATAAAATATCTTATATAATATATCAGATATCTTATATATCATATAAGATATCTTATTTCCATTTCTAAATAAGATATCTTATAAAGTATATAAGATATCTTATATAATATATAAGATATCTGATATGTTATATAAGATATCTTATATGCTTTATTAGATGTCTTATTTAGCATACCATATATCCTATATATTTGGATAAATAAGAAATCTTATATATCATACTAGATATCTTATATCCTATATTAGATATCTTATATGCTATATAAGATGTCTTATTTATTATATAAGATATCTTATATAATAAATAAGATATCTACATTCCATAATAAATAGTAAAATGGCTTGCCATATGATTCTCATAAAAAAAAAAACTGACGAATCGATATGCAGTATATTGACCAGGGGGTGTAAAATAACTTACTTAATATGTAAAGGTGAAAGATACGAAAAATGGTTGTGGTTTAAAGAGAAATATTTATAAAATCAATTGAAACTCGTCGCTGCGACCATTATTTTCCTCCATGAAAAATTGAAAGTTTTTGACATCAATCTGGTTACCGGCTTCATATATGGTTCAATATTCTTCGACTACGTCTTTGGGCGTTTACAACATCACTCTTCTCTTACGACCGGTCTGTGCCGTAAATAAGTGTTCGTGATCAGGACTGAGCTGGTCTGGACATAAATTTAGCTTGAAAATGCTGCCAAAGTAAATGTAGGCTACACTGAACCACTTTACCTCGATACATTTCTTTCGTTTTGAGCGATGACAAAATTCTTGTCAAAGCCAAACTTGTTTAAAAATTAAGTACTCGGCTCCATCCGGAAACCAGCATTTCTATAACAGTGCTCTCCCTTCAGACAAATCGCGCGTGAAAAGTAGTTTCAAAAGTATTTATTGAATAAATGTGTATAATTTTTCTTTGCCGGTGACAACCCCTGGAATCCTAAAAGAAGATTTCATAACGTACATAAATTTATAACAATAGTGTAAATATGACGAAAAATAACACGATCTTTCGCTGATAAAAAAGTGCCTTGGCGTATTAGCCAGGGTGTTGTTCGGCTCCTTGCCGAAAAACTTTACACAAAGTAACACAACAAATGTATTGTCGAAATGTTAGTATTTGAAAGTTCCCCTGTGAAAATCGAATGGTGCGGTTTTAAAGATGTATGTTTGGGGTTTCAGATTATATCAAGTACCTTGGCGATCGCGTCATGGTTACGTCAATACGAACGTGTGAACTTGCGTGTAAACACATTCCCAGATGTTCGGCCATGATGAATTTTGTTTCGAAATTTTCTACACACCACGTGAACGAAAATTTATTATTCGCTTTTGGAGCTGTTTTATGGAAAAATATGTCCCGGTGCACCTTCCCTGTGCAATTACTTATACACAAGTGGCAATATATTTTTTATTTATTCATAAACAATTTGGTTCTAAGTCTAAAACAAACGAGCATATATTGCAATATTGATTTTACATTTCTCTCGTTAAAGTAATTCAGATATTTAAGTGGTTTTGTCCTAGTAAACTTTGCCCTGTTATTTTTTACACTAATAAGAAAAAAAATTCTGAGACCTTTGCTTAATGCTCAAATTCATAATTTATTTTTTCAAGTGCATATTGTGCTATTTCAGCCATGTTGGTCGCAGAATATACTTACCCTTTATCCTGTATACCTGTACATTTTGTTTGATTTGAGGTTTAACGTCCCCGTCAACATTATTTAGGTAATTTTGGAGACGTTGCTTCCAATCAATTTTTGTGCGACTTTTACCCGACATTGAGATATAATGACATCTCAAGCCCTGTCGCCCACTGAAACAAGTATGGTTTATATGCGTGACGGTCCGACCTCCACCACTTTGCCTAGGTAGACTTAGATCTTCTAAGTGGTTTTCCAGAACTCATGTGAGGTCGGTTTCAGCACTGCGTGGATGCATCATGCAGCCCAATCTATTTCTCAAAGCCCCTGTGGGCGGGGGCCATATAGACCAGTACAGACACTTTTGCAAACGGAAAAAATGTGCACTCAGCATAGACAATGCATAAAGATCTGTCAGCAGGTTAACGCGTGCACATGTCCTTGTAATGAATGCCCCTCTTAACCTCATGGCATTCATTATTTTCCTTATTTTTGATCAAAAACAGATTGGAGGTTCTAACGAGCACCATCAATCTATATTTGGACTAGAAATAAGAGTAATATCGATAATTTTTATCTTAACAATGCTGGTTATAAAGATAAGAAAGACGCCATTTTAGCACGTGATGATTTTTATTATAATATGGCAATCCCTGAGGACAATTTGGGTCAACAGGCTAATTAATTGCACCGTGAACGACGACTGATTAGACTTCTAAGAAGACACAGTTTCACTCGACCTGGTTAAGTTACATTATACAGTCGAACTTCGATGGCTCGAACTCCTTTAGGACTATGAAAGTTGGTTCGAGACCGCGGTAGTTCGAGCCACGGAGGGTTACTTGTAGTGCTATACCAGGAAGCATATTGGAGATATTGTGGGATATCTTTTCGGTATTCTGTATTACTCAGAGTATAAATGTTATTGCGTGTATTAATTAGAATCGCCTCATCGAGGCGATTCTAAAGAGTACACACAGCATACATTTGCAAGATAAAATAAAAAGAAAATCTCGCTACATTATCCCTATATCTTTGTTTTTTTTAATCCTCTGCGGACTCAAGAACGGATTCGACTCATCCATCGGGGTTCGAGCCATTCAAGTTCTGGTATAACGGCCTTTTCTAACATAACACGCGATTAATGACCTCACATGGCGTACCATAGCAAAGCAACCAATGTGTCAGTGAAATGAAGGTTTTTCATGCATTAACATTTACCGGGTCCCGAAGAAGCTGTTTGAACATGAGGCCGCTAGGCCGAATGTTCAAATAACTTCTGAGGGATCTGACAAGATTGCAATGAAATAACCATGCATGATCGTTGTTCTTGCATAACTAACGATTCCAACTGCAAATTTTGACGAACATGCCCAAAAGCCTTATATAAACTCCATATAAACTTCTCAAATGCGATATTGTTGTTGCTGTTGTTCTATTTTATACTGATACTGGTACTTTATTAATGCAAAAGGCCATTATGGCCCATGAGCATATATATGTCGTAGTCAAAATAGGAATTTAGCCAGATCCGGAATCTGGCTAGGCCAAATAGAAATTCTTATTTGGCCTAGGCAGATTCCAGATCTGGCTAAATTGATATTTAGTTCAGCCAAATTCCGGATCTGGCTAAAATCTGTTTAGTCTAAATAGGAATTCCTATTTGGCTAGGCAGATTCTGGATCTGGCTAAGCTGTTTAGGCCAAATAGGAATCTTGGTTTAATGGTAACAACTCTTGTTTGAATATTGATTAATTTGCTCAATAAAACGTTTTTATTTCTCATAGATTTGTTTTAAATAATAATAATAATAATAATAATAATAATAAGTATTTATTGCATTCATTTTTGTCTTTAATAAGGTGTTATTTAGACCACCCTGGCAGCATACTTACATGCTTAATTGATCATCTGCCTGATTCAAACATGCGTGAAAACCAATCAAAGATATTTTATCTTATGACAAGTTTTCAGTGAAGCCACGGTTTCATAAGCTCCTAAAAAATGGATAAAAATGTGTTTAAAATGGATAAATCGCTATAAAAATGGATAAATAATACAAATGATAATTAATTAATTTCCTTTTGTATATATATAAATGCAAGCCTCTCTTAAGAGTTAATAACTTACGTGTCAACAGGAGCTTAAACAAGACCAAGGCAGTTTTCTATGTAATATATAATGTTGCTAATAATATTTGTTCAGTAGGGGACTGTAACATCCATGACATATAATCAAGGCATAAATTCTCATACTTCATATCGAATAAACTATTTATGTCACATCGTCCAATCATAAGTCTTGAAATATATAATGGTAATATTTTCAAGACTATAATTGTTGAAATATTCATTAATTTAACATTAATATTCACTATACCGCTCACCGTTGAAGGTGTGACTAGTAAGACAACAAATACACCAACAATGTACAATAATATATTATGAATGGACAAATACTGAATCTTCACACCAAGAATATATATACACAAACACATACATACACATATGTATATATATACACACATACACACACATGTATGCCCAATGTATGCATAAATATACATACACATAAACATGTGACTACACATATTCATATATCTGCATAAGTATACAGGTTCTGGGTTTGGGTGGGCGGGCGGGAAAAGTAATTTTAGACGATCTACCCCCTACTGTCAATATATAACAACTGTGTAGAAAGGCGCAAATTTCGAGTTGAACAAAGAAATTATTTCAACCAATCAGATGACAGAACCATCGTTCATTTCCTGGTGTGCTTAAACCGTTGACACGAATATACTAAACAAATTTCTACGGAATCCAAATCGTCAATAATTAAATATTATAAGCCTATAATAAACCAATTATTTCCTTTTGTATATATAAATGCAAGCCTCTCTTAAGAGTTAATAACTTATGTTTTTGGATTAACATGTATCTATTGAAGATGGTTTTGTTTCGTGCAAAATTTATGATAAACGAGATGACTTTGATTTTGAGATTGTAAATTTTCCTTTTTTGGATGGTGTTGTTCCTCGTGCGCCATCCTATGGCGTTTATATTTCGCAATTAATTCGATTTGCTAGAGTGTGTAGTTATGTATCTGACTTCAATACTTGTAATAAATTATTAACGGCCAAACTTCTTAATCAGGGTTATCGGTACCATAAACTACGCAAAGCATTTTCAAAATTTTATAGACGCCATTCTGATTTAATTTCAAAATTCAATATTGGACTTAAATCTCTTCTGCAACAAGGTCCATCGGAACCCGAATTTTATGGTGACTTAGTATATAAATTCAGAAAAATATATCACCGCAATGACTTCAGCACCCAATTTCGAAAATCATTCTTCGATATAAAAAGATTGGGTACAACATGGATGTTATACGACAGACTGCATGCATGGTAGTTAACCCAATCACGGTTGGCAACTTTGCTTCCCTCTTTAATTGCACGCTGGTGGGTCAGGCCTCAGATTCTATGACGGTTCAAACGTAAAGGCTTATTGAGAATTAGAGAGATCTAATTCAAGGTAATGTTTGTAGGTGCCTGATGCTCTTTCTCTGGTCGGGCCCATCGGAGTCTAACTGTTGGTTTTCTTTTGCTCCAGCATTTCAGTGTTTTTTTGCGTTGTCTCACCTCTATGGTTCTTTGATTTTTTGTGTTGACGGAGATGTTGCACTGATGAGTTTGGGTGCCTTCATGCGGACTGAACATATTATTTGTCTAAATCGCGACGGAAGTAAGGGCGAGGATTGTGGCCACGTAAAATCGATTTAAGCCCCCCATTGGAATTCTTTCCACTGACCGTTCCAAGGCGGTTCTTCTGTGGCGGTTTATTTATGTTGTTGTTCATTACTACTCACTGTGTGTATTACTTGTGTCTTTTTATTTTGGATGGCCATTTGGCCATTTGTGGGAAAGTTACTGTCCTTATGGCCATCTTTGTTTAGGGTTTCCATTGTGGTCTGGTCGCTTCATGTTTGTGTTTCCTTCCCTTTGGTGTCTTTGATGGGTGGAGTAAGTTAATTGTATAGATTCCAGATCTTTGTTTTACTTCTACTTCAACAGGAGCTAAAACAAGACCAAGGCAGTTTTCTATGTAATATATAATGTTGCTAATAATATTTGTTCAGTAGGGGACTGTAACATCCATGACATATAATCAAGGCATAAATTCTCTTACTTCATATCAAATAAACTATTCATGTCACATCGTCCAATCATAAGTCTTGAAATATATAAGGCTAATATTTTCAAGACTATAATTGTTGAAATAATCATTAATTTAACATTAATATTCACTATACCGCCAACCAAACGGCCAAAATAAAGTCAAGATGAACAGTGTTAAAATAATAATAATAATAATACTATATATAAATAACAAATACAAATATGATTCCTTCTAATGCAGGAGATGTGTCAGACCAACTGAAAAGTTTGCAAGACAGCATAACTATCTGCAGGCATATTGAGTGAAGTTTCTTGGTGGTATGCATATAAATCACATGCAACAATACCACCGTCTATCATCTACACCGGAAATAGAATCCCGGTGAATCGATAAAAATGACTGAAGGATAAGGGGTGCCTCTTGAAAATGGATATTTTACTGCTTGTAAGTTTTAGTTTTAGAATACTGTTATCAATATCAGTAGTGGACATAATTTGCTGCTGCTGTGAGAAGTGTTTTGATTATTAAACACACGATCGTGCAATTACAGATCGAATGTTCGATAGCTGGTACCACGAACTGAATGGATTTTGACAATTTCCTTGTTGTTTTTTTAATGTTTATGCCTTTTTACTGAAGGTTTTCCACTTAATCAGATAGAACAATGATCAAAAAATAATTTGCAAAAGAAACTCGCCTCAAACTGTACTTTCAACACAACTATTTGCCAAAACGTAAATTTACCTGTTGTACGGCGAATTATTAGCAAATTATTGTAACAGAAAGTGTACGGCGAATAGTTCCATGTTCATAGCTGATAACATTTTAAAAGTAACTCGACCGTTCCTACGGTGCTTCTCATACATCCATGAGGATTGTACTGCTCTGTATATATGATGAAACGTATGTCTTGTCCAAGTTGGGTGTTATATTTTGTCAAACATGCTGCTTATGGGTAACGAAATGTAAACAATGGTCGGCATGAACTGGGGCTAAATCAAGGGACTCACCTGTCACAACATCTTTATCCAGTGTCATCAGAATTTTAAGACCATATTTTGCCACATAAGCGTTATTTTGTGTTAAAAAGAAGTGCGCATTCTCAAAACACGCCAGCTCAAATATAGACGCGTGGAATATGTTCTATAAAAGGGTTATCCTTTGGGAGCAAATAATACACCACATACAGTGAAACTTCGATGACTCGAACACCGGTGTCTCATTAACCATGGTTGATTCGAACTCATTCTTGAGTCCCTAGAAAAAACTTTCCATAGGGCCTGATAAAACATTGTTAGGGATAACTTCGAACAAATGTTATTGTGAAAAGATATGTTGCGTGTACTCATTAGAATCGCCTACACACAGCATACCTTAATTTAATATAAGCGGTATGCCTCCTGACATAACCCTGTTAATAACCCTCAGAGGCTCGAACTACTACTGTCTCGAACACATTTTCACCACATTTTTGGAAAGTTGTGACTCCCTGCCCCCCCCCCCCCCCCCCCAAAAAAAAAAAAACATACCGATTTGGAACGGTCAACAATAAGTTTTAGGGGGCTTAAGTTATTTTAACGACATCCAAATCATTACTTTTATTTTACTTGATGATGGGGTATAAAACATGATCATTCTGTTTTTTTTTTGTTTTTTTTTGTCTGTTGCATGATGTTTTTCCTTCTTACCATTAATCAACAAGTGTAACAAAGAACAAATATAAAAGCCACAATGACTCTTGTCTGACGACGAACGCAACATTAGTTGAGACTTGGTGGACCAAACGACAAACATAGATTTTCACTGCAGTCCTTACGGGCCCCGCCCATCGGGGCTTGGAGAAATAGATTGGGATGCACGGTGCTTCCACGCAGGACTGAAACTACCGCACGTGAGTACTGGTTAACTTCTTTGATGGACTATGCCAGCCCAGGAAAAGTAGTCCAAGTCAAACCGTCCAGTGCATATAAGCCCTATTGGTTTCATTGGGCGGCAGGGCTTGAGATGTCATTTCATCTCAATGTCGGGTAAAAGTCCCACAAAATTGGAAGCCTCGTCTCCAAAATGACCTAAATTGTGTTGACGGTGACGTTAAACCACGACCAAACAAACAAACTGCAGTCCTTCGTCCCGCCCATCGGGGCTTGAAGACATAGATTGGGCTGCATGATACTGCCAGAGCTTAAACCGCCCACACACGAGTACTGGTAAACAGCTTATCGGCTGTAAGCCTGCCCAGGAAAAGTGGTGTGAGTCTGAACGTTCATGCATATCACCATATAGAGGATATTTGATTTTTTCAGTGTAAGATCGAATTTTATTTCATCGAATGAACACCAAAATTGTTATTTTCACGAGTGGCGTAGCCACGAGTGAAAATAGCAGTTTTGGTGTTCATGAGTGAAATAAAATTTGATCTTGCACTGAAAAAATCAAATTTTCTGTTTCTTACATGCTTCAAAAGGCAATATTTAGCGTCTTTAATGGTGTCGCTCACATTCGGAGAAAATTATCTTTGTTCCTGTTCGTTTCGCGTCAATTTAGTGGTGTCCATCGTGTTTAGTGGGTATACTAGTGGGTGTAAACTGAAAGTTTGCACCTGAGAAATGGCCTGGGATGGTATTATTATGAATGATTAATGAAATAATTGAGAGAGTAGTTTTCCAAAGAAGTTGCTGGCAAGTCTAACGTCGCGCGACAAAAGACGTGACGTCAGCGTCATAAATGACGTCAGTAACGTCCCCGTCACACATGAACGGGCTATGCGTCAATTAGAACACATTTCAGTATTGTTCAGTTATCTGACAAAGATAAAATTGAAATTAGAGGTAGATTTGAAGAAAAAAGTAGTCCCAAACAGTGAAAAACAAAAAATCGTATTTTCACTGTTTGAAACATTGAAAATATCGATTTATATTTCACTGATAAATCTCTATCATTCATTAAAAAGCATATAAGAAATTGGTTTCATTCGGCGACAGGGGCTAAGATATCATTTTATCTCATTGTCGGGTAAAAGTCCCACAAAATTGGAAGCAACGTCTCCAAAATGACCCATATAGTGTTGACGGGGTCGTTAGACTCGAGTCAAATTCAATCAAACAAACAAACACCTATTAGCTTCACATGACTCACATAGTCTAGCCAATTGAGGTATGCCTAGGCAATTGAGTGAGTGAGTGTTCGAGTTTAACGTCCCACAAACCTCTAAGGTCATACGGAGACGGGACCTCGGTTTACAGACTCATCCGAAAGTCTGGAGAAGCCCGGGATCGATCCTGCGACCCCTGGTTTACAAGGCGAGTAGCGTAACCACTACACCACAGAGGCTTCTATCCTAGGCAATTGGTATATGTCATTCAACACAAGTAAATTGGACAATGCTTAGCACAACCCAAGGAATAAAGCAGTAGAAATGAGTATACTTTAGTAGAAACTTTTTTTTTCTTTTTTTTTTTTTTATTTGTTTGTTTGAATTGAGGTTTAACGTCCCCATCAATACTATTTAGGTCATTTCGGAGTCTTTGCCTCCAATTTTGTGAGACTTTTACAAACAGAGCCGCCGGACAAATCAAAGGAATTTACATGTAGGGAAGGTCAGATTCGCGACATTTTGCCTGGACAGACTTTGACACTCTAAGCGGTTTACCAGTAGTCATGCGATCGATTTGGAAGTTTGATTTTTGATTGATTGATTTGAGGTTTAACGTCCCCGTCGACACTGTAAAGGTCATTTTGGAGACGTTGTTACATGTGGGTTTACGGCGTCCCGCAAACCCCCATGCTGACAAGACAACCGAGCGTGATCTCTGACAGGTGTACGGGCAGCTGTGGGGTAAGGCACAAGAAAGATGTTAAATGAATGACATGAATTATTTACAGTAGCCACATACAACACTTACTAACACAAAACATCACAACTTGTTGCTTCTGTAGCCAACTCACGACATCCGCTCCGAAGGCAAAACACTGTTCTGTGCTCGGAACGGGTGACGTGAATACCCACAGAAGCAAACAACAAAAACAACAACAAAACAACAAAAAAAAACAACACTAGACGCGACTGGCCAGTTTATAACTTAGGGTGAATCCCCCACTCGCGTGAAACTTCCTTTCGCGAACTAGCAGAACTAGTCTATCAACATAGTTGATACTCCTAGGTTTAGCGATCACGTTAGCCGATCAGGGGTTTAGTGATCGTCCAAATAACCTGCAGGTAACTTGACCTCTTCCATGGTCTCACATTTGTTTACAACGAACAATGATTTAGAAGATTCTCCTTCTATCCTGGTAGGCGCTGATTACGGCGGTCTGTCCGCCCTTGCTGGACCCTAACGCCTAGCGTCGTACCAGTACCTGCTGCTATGAAGCAGGGAGCAGCAGGTCACACATTGTTGTGCCTGCAAATTACGATAACTGGACTAGAAACGAGTCACAAAACATACATGCTATATCATGATCCCCCTCCCGGAGAAGTAAGAATATGTTCATGCATATACCGTTATTGCGCATGCGCCGACCAGACATACAGGCTGATTAGTGCATGCGACAAATAACCGTACAGCAGAACTCAACTTGACTGTGCATCAAATTATCAGCACCCAGCGCTTGACACAATAATACTCAAAGTTCATGTTTCCTTACTGAGCACTACAGAAATCAATTAATGCTCACTACTTCTGAGCATAATACTCATCAAATTTGTGCTCACTACATTATCACAAGTAAGAGGCAATTGAACAGACCACGCCTTTGCGCTACCTGGTCAGCTGCCAATTACAGGAAACATAACAATCTCTATTTCATATCCTTCTCCGCGACACGGCTCACAAATATAGCTATTCACAAATTCAATACATTAATAACAGATAGAAACTACAACAGAAGATTTTCATCTATAATCCACAACATTTGTTAGTGTCTCATATGGGCCAACACTGTTTGCCGTAAATTCTCTCTATTTGGTAGGCATCCCGTCACAACCGTCCTCGCGACGCCGATGACGCAGCTGACGTCATCCCCGCCGCTGAGGCCGTTATGACGTGTGGCGACCAAATACTCCCACTTATCATCACGTTCTTTATATGTACATACATGCACAAACTGAGTTATCAGACAAAAACGGCATCATTACAAAATGAACTCGTAATTCTTCTTGAACAAAATTATTTCTAATCAACGTGAACATGCTTGTAAAATAAAATTCATTACGGTTAATCATCACGGATAACCCAACAGGCTCTTGTAAGAGTTTGCCCTGATGATGAAGATATGGTTAAACCCGTCTTAAGTTTACGTCCCCTCTACACCTAATATCATATTGGGACGGAACCACGGTTTTCTAACCACAGCTAGTCAAAAGTCATGGATCAAACAAGTGACCCGGCGTTTATTAATTACATTCTACAAAAGGGGTCTAAAAGCCTAAATGAATCCAGAATGAGCGGGTGTCCAAACTTTACGTCTCACCAACATCTAGGGTCAGCATGAGACAGGACCTCACTTAGAAAGACTCATTCTACTACTGGAGAAGCCTGGGATCGATCCTGCGACGTCTAGCTGGCAAAGCTAGTAGCCTAATCACTACAGGCCTCAACAGTGAATTCAGAATAGGCTTCGGAAAGTTGGGGTATACTAGAAGTAAACCCCTCCAAAACCTACAAGCATGTTCATACAAAAATAATACTAAACATAGATTTAACATACCTTTCAATATACTTTCTATTTCCCCGTCACAATGTTGTGTTCACTCTTACAACTTGACCTGCTGCTAAAGTGTTCGCTTTTTTCAGGGTTTATATATCTATGAATACTACCAGAAAATCATGCCCACTCATATTACCTTGCTTTGTTCGTGGCGAAGTGGAGATACCGGCCACAAACAAAGCCAGATAGCAAAAATCGAGTAGATAATGGATTTGCGTTCAAATAGTATATTTCCCATAGGAAAAATTGATGAAACGACCCTATAAATCAATGCCATGACTCCTGTTACAACGAACACCCTCACAACACGTGACGGGAATGAAAATCATATATGGCACAATTTGGCGGTTGGCGATTTTTAGGCAAATTCTATAGGACTCGGCCTTTTAGCGGCCCCCTGTATTGTAAAAACAGCTCTCTATAAACCACTCATGCATACATCGTATGATATGTGCATGACTTGTTCATGGAGCCGCACAGTTTGCGTACCATATTTCACCTAAAATATTTCACTCGCACCGCCCTACCATATATCTACTAAAATAATTTAGATGTGCATAAGCACCAGAGAGGTTTCCTATTCCATCTCGTAACAGACGTTGCTTCCAATTTTGTGGGACTTTTACTCGACATTGAGATGAAATGACATCTCAAGCCCTGCCGCCCAATGAAACCAATAGGGTTTATAAGCATGGACGGGCCGACTCGCATCGCTTTACCTGGGCAGGCTTAGATCCTATAAGCAGTTTACCAGTACTCGTGTGCGGGTCGGTTTCAGCTCTGCGTGGAAGCATCATGCAGCCCATATACTTCTTCAAGCCCCGATGGGCGGGGGCCGATCTGCATGGAAGTATCATGCAGTGTAATAGCTCAGCGGTTAATGCGTTTGCCTCTGATTTTAGGGGTCTGCGGTTCGATTTGCTGCAGCGGTAATAAAGTTGCGGTGTCCAAACATGCTACACTGGTATCATTTGCCGGGATAAATGCCCCAAAATGCACCGTCTATCGGATCGGGACGTTAACTGGATCCCCCTACCCCCGTGCAGGGACAATCATCCCTTATGCAAGTTAGAGATCTTTACGTAATTACATGACGAGTTTAAACAATAGTTTATTAGTTAACTATAAAATCATAACGTGTACTCAACTAATATAACATTGTTTAAACTAATCGTGTAATGTAATCACAATGATGGTGAGCTCTCAGATCCATTACCTGTGACAAATGGAGTCAAGCAAGGCTGTGTGCTAGCCTAGACACTGTTCAGCATGATGTTCGCTGCCATGCTCACAGATGTTTTCCAGGAGGGTGACAACGCCATACCGATTAGATTTCGCTTTGATGGGAAGCTTTTCAATCTCGGGAGGTTGCAAGCCAAATCCAAGGTGCAAACAGAGGTGCTAGAGGAGTTCGTCATTGGAGATGACATGGCACAAGGTGCATAATTTCTGTGTAGGTTTTCATCCTGCAGATCTAGGGTATGCGTGATGTACACCTGACAGTAATGGTCAATTATGTCCGATCGCAGTAGTGGTTTTAGGGGTACTCAACGGCCCAGTCAACACTATTTAGGTCATTTTACCGAACAGTTTACCTAGCCACCCTTCTCCTGTGCAGGCTTATACGTAAGCGGTTATACTCTTCTTGAATCAGCGGAAGGGAGAAAATGAAGGAGATAATGACCGAAGAAAAGATTTCATGATCAATTTCCTCCACAACAGTGTTGCTGTTGCTGTTGGATAGATAGATAGATAGATAGATAGATAGATAGATAGATAGATAGATAGATAGATAGATAGATAGATAGATAGATAGATAGATAGAATCTCCATGATCCGTTGGTCGGGGCAAGCATATATACCCTTAAAGTTGGGTAAAAGACGAAAATGGTCCATCATTGGCATTTAACAGTTAAGAATACAGGGATAGCCATATCTATTCGCCGTACCCTTTTTTGGCTATATTCCGTACAGCTACCTGGTTGTAAACAGCTAAACGCCGTACACATGGATTTTTGGTTTTTAATAAATACGCTTAGTGTATGATAAAATCATGACCAGAGAAACTTTTCAGATACTATCCATTATAAACAGAAACAGGTGAAAGAAAGTTTAAGCGGAAATAAATCAAGAAATTATGAAATCTGTAACCTATTTTCGAAAATGCTGGTCTTCACCCAGTACCAAGCATCGTTAAACTTGTGTTTCTGACTTTAAATCGATACATACAGCATAGAAAAACGCATAAAATCTTGCAGAAATCCCTCTGTTATTTCAAGGAAATAAATTTACACTTCGCGGGCAGAAAATAGATAAGAAATAAAGGCTACACTCACCGTGTTCCATGCCTACTTTCGGTTTCAATCGATTCACCGGGATTCTATTTCCGGTGTAGATGATAGACGGTGAATACGTATTTGGAAATTAGTTGGCAGTACAGTGATACATCAAAGCAAGCCTCAATTCAAATTTGTCAAAATGGACATAGCTTCTGATTAGGAAGCAAATAAATGAAGCATGAAATAAAACGATAAAAAATTTTCAAGATACTCTCAGCCAAAGACTTGAACTACCATATGGATATGAACCCGATACGAGTAAATAAGGCATGTGTATGAGGATAATTCAACTTAATATAGGGATTTGAACTAAAATGTCAAGACGAAACTTAGGACTTAGATTGCACGACCCGCAGAAAAAGCGACCGACTGAAGTCGGTTGATTTTCTAAACGTGCCCTAAAATCACCGTGTCATTCTGTCAGTCTGTCCGTCCGTAACCCGTTTGTGAAAATTGGTAATATTTACTTAACCGCTTGGAATATTTAAACAATTTTTGGCATACTGATAGATATCAATGAGATCTAACCAATGAGCTTGCGAAATATTACATTCCGTTTAGTATAGCCTCGCCGAGGCAAAAATGTGAAAATTTTCGAACTGTTTCTCCTCAGAAAACGTTGGGCCAATTGAAGTCAAATTTCATTTGGAGCCTCTATGGGATAGGGGGAACCAAAATTTGCTCATGGGGTCCAGGTAACATGACCAAAATGGCCGCAAAGCCATATATGGTCTGTCTGTCTGTCCGTCTGTAACCCGTTTGTGAAAATTGGTGATAGTGACTAAACCGCTTGAAATGTTTAAACAATTTTTGGCATACTGAATCAATGAGATCTAACCAATGAACTTGCGAAATATTACATTCCATTTAGTATAGCCTCGCCGAGGCGAAAAATATGAAAATTTTCGAACTTCTTCTCCTCGGAAACCGTTGGGCCGATAGAAGTCAAATTTCATATGGAGCCTCTATGGGATGGGAGGAAACCAAAATTTGCTCATGGGGTCCAGGTCACATGACCAAAATGGCCGCCAAGCCATATATGGTCTGTCTGTCCGTCTGTAACCCGTTTGTGAAAATTGTTGATAGTGACTTAACCGCTTGGAATATTTAAACACTTTTTGGCATACTGATAGATATCAATGAGATCTAACCAATGAACTTGCGAAATATTACATTCCATTTAGTATAGTCTCGCCGAGGCGAAAAATGTGAACATTTTCGAACTGCTTCTCCTCGGCAACCGTTGGGCCGGTTGAAGTCAAATTTCATATGGAGCCTCTATGGGATGGGGGAAACCAAAATTTGCTCAGGGGGTCCAGGTCACATGACCAAAATGGCTGCCAAGTCTTATATGGTAAAAACTCTTCAAAAATAGTCTTCTCCAGAACCACTGGGCAGATTTCCACGAAACTAGGTAAATAGCATCTGGGACGTAGGCTCATCATAAATTGCTAAAATGGTGACCCTGGGTTGGCCTTGACCTTCTTTGTGCCTAGGTCAAACTTTGACACATATGCTTTTGTAATGGAAAAGTGAGAATGCATTTTATCCTGCAAACGATTCAGAATACAGTACTTAAGTATAAGACATATTTTTCCTCCTTACGATAAGACGCATTTATTGGGGGAACCGTTTTAGGTACAGGTCACATGACCAAAATGGCCGCCATACCCATATATGGTAAAACCCATAAAGCTTAAAGAATCCGGCGGGTCGTGCTATTCAGCTGAAGCACTGGTTTCCACCTGTAATGGTTTATGTTTATAAGCCCTAAAAATATAAAAAGTAATTTTAGACGATCTACCCCCTACCGTCAATATATAACAACTGTGTAGAAAGGCGCAAATTTCGAGTTGAACAAAGAAATTATTTCAACCAATCCGATGACAGAACCATCGTTCATTTCCTGGTGTGCTTTTACCGTTGACACGAATATACTAAACAAATTTCGACGGAATCCAAATCGTCAATAATTAAATATTATAAGCCTATAATAAACCAATTGTGCTTAATGTCTGGAGCCAAATATTCCTCAAATTATCATGCAGGATGTTGAAAAAAATAAGAAGAGACAGGCTACTTCTTCTTTAAATGATAACGGGTCATTGGCCGTGACACTAGTGAGCTGTCTACGAACAATAGAGAACAAAAGAAAGATCGATCGAAAAAATGCAGACCGGACTGCAAAAGTGGCGATACACAAAAACACAAACATAAAGACGTTACGTCGACGAATATGTTGTTTCAACAACAGCAGCAGCCTGGTTATGGCTATATGACACAGTCTCCATTTATGACAAACTCGCCGCCGGCGCAGTTTAGTAACAGTGTATTTGGATTACAGCCATCCCCTCTCCTTTCCCCTTGGGCAAATGAGCTACTTGACGAAGTTAAGCAAATCAAATCGAAATTTCAAACTATAGACAAGATTGAAAAGACTGTCAATTCCATTAAAACCAAAGTCTCAGACATTGAACTGAAAATAAAAGCGTCGGATACACGGGTCAGCGAAACCGAAAAGGCGTGTCAGTTTTCGGCCAGCGAGATAGAAAGTAACAAAAAGACCCTTAAGTCTGCCAAAGATAACGTACGCAACCTAAAACAATCGAAAAAGAATCAAAAGCATTTAAGAAAAAAAAGTGCCGAGATTGACGAGAAGCTAAATGAACTTGAGGCAAGGTGAAAACCTAATATTTTATGGAATACCGGAGGGTGGCGACCGGGAAGATTGTGCCGGGTTAGTGAAAAAGGTGTGCACGGATATATTGAATTTACAGAACGCTGGAGCAATGTTATTTGACAGGGCTCACAGGTTGGGTCAAAGGTCAGGAAAGACTCGCCCCATAGTAGTGAAATTCCACTATTACCATGAAAGGGAGAGTGTCGGGCAAACCTCGTTCAATTGAAAAAAATGAACTGAAATCCGCTAATATGGGTATAGGGGGCACAAATACCTAAGGACATCAGGGACGCCAGAAAACCCCTTTACCCGGTGATGAAAAAAGCAAAGGATGAAGGAAAAACCGTAAAATTTATAGGTAAAAAGTTAATTGTCAACAGTCAAGAGCATGTGCCGGAAACGCCAATACAATTGTAATGGGGTCATGAAGAGACATCATCAAGGGTTCTTTCTTGGAATATCAATGGATTAAAGCGAAAACTAATAGACACAGATCTTATCGATTACATTTCGAAATTTGATTTGATATTCTTGAATGAAAACAATGTTCGTGAAGTTGGCTGCCAGTTGCCTATTCAATCGACAACTGGCAAATGGCATCTAACTTCACAGTATGGCTGCCAATTCGAAAATTCTATTAAATTGGCAACTGGCAACTGGCAGCCAGCTGCCAATTCGATTTGAGAGGGATTTAGAATATAAAGACTGAATAGGAAACTGGCAACTGGCAGCCAGTTGCCAATTTGATTTGAGACGGTTTTATAGTATAAGAACCGAATAGGCAACTGGCAAACGGCACACACATGCCAATTCGTTAATTCTATTGAATTGGCAACTGGAAACCGGCAGCCATGCGCCAATTTGATAATTCAAATGAATTGGCAACTGGCAACTGGCAGGGGGTTTAAATCGATTTTACATGGCCATAATCCTCGCCCTTACCTCTGTCGCGGTATACACTAATTTTGTTTAGTCCGCATGAAGGCTTCCAAACTCATCAGTGTAACATATCCGAGAACATACAAATAAAAAAAACAACAGAGATAAAACAAGGTTGAGGACTCGACAGCATACAACAACAGAATTGCTGGAGCAAAAGAAAACTAACAGTTAGACTCCGAGGGGCCCGACCAAAGACTGAGCATCAGGCGCCAACCAACATAAAGAATACTAAAATAAAATAAAATTCCTTTTATGCTTTTACACTGAGAAAAACTGAATAGGCTAATGGCAAATGGCAACCAGTTCCCAATTCAACAATACAAGTGAACTGGCAACTGGCAAATGGCAGCCAGCTGCCAATTCGATCTGAGACGGTTTTAGAGTATAAAAACTGAATAGGCAACTGGCAAACGGCAACCAGATGCCAATTCGCTATTGAATTGGCAACCGGCAACTGGCAGCCAGCTGCAAATTCGATTTGAGAGGGATTTACAGTATAAAAAAACTGAATAGGCAACTGGCAAACGGCAACCAGTTGCCAATTCGACAATCCTAGTGCATTAGCAACTGACAACTGGCAGCCAGCTGCCAATTCGATCTGAGACGGTTTTAGAGTATTAGAACTGAATAGGCAACAGGCAAGCGGCAACCAGATGCCAATTCGCTAATTCTATTGAATTGGCAACTGGCAACGGGCAGCCAGCTGCCAGTTCGATAATTCTAGTGACATGGCAACTGGCAACTGGCAGCCTGCTGCCAATTCGATTTGAGAGGGATTTAGGGTATAAAAACTGAATAGGCAACTGGCAAACGGCAACCGGTTGCCAATATGACAATCCTAGTGATATGGCAACTGGCAGCCAGCTGCCAATTCGATTTGAGATGGTTTTAGAGTATAAGCACTGAATAGGCAACTGGCAAACGGCAACCAGTTGCCAATTCAACAATCCTAGTGAATTGGCAACTTGCAACTGGCAGCATGCTGCCATTTCGATTTGAGACGGTTTTAGAGTATAAGAACTAAATTGGCAACTGGCAAACAGCTACCAATTTGATTTGAGACGGTTTTGGTGTATAAGAAATGAATAGGCAACTGGCAAACGGCACCCAGATGCCAATTCGCTAGTTCTATTGAATTGGCAACTTGTAACCGGCGGCCAGCTGCCAATTCGATAATTCTAGTGAATTGGCAACAAGCAACTGGCAGCCAGCTGCCTATTCGATTTGAGTGGGATTTAGAGTATAAAAAACTGAATATGCAACTGGCAACCGGCAACCAGATGCCAATTCGTTTATTTCTATAGAATTGGCAACCGGCAGCCAGCTGCCAATTCGCTAATTCTATTGAATTGGCAACTGGCAACTGGCAGCCAGTTGCAAATTCGATTTGAGACGGTTTTAGAGCATAAGAACTGAAAAGGCAACTGGCAAACGGCAACTAGTTGCCAATTTGACAATCTAAGTGAATTGGCAATTGGAAACTGGCAGCCAGCTGCCAATTCGATTTGAGACGGTTTTTGAGTACTGAATAGGCAAATGGCAACGGCACCAAGATGCCAATTCGCTAATTCTATTGAATTGGCCACTGGCAACCGACAGCCAGCTGCCAATTCGATAATTCTAGTGATAAGACAACTGACAACTGGCAGTCAGCTGCCAATTCGATTTGAGAGGGATTTAGAGTATAAAAACTGAATAGGCAACTGGCAAACGGCCAGCGGTTGCCAATTCGACAATTCTAGTGAAATGGCAACTGGCAGCCAGCTGCCAATTCGATTTGAGATGGTTTTAGAGTATAAGAACTGAATAGGCAACTGGCAAACGGCAACCAGTTGCCGATTCGACAATCCTAGTGAGTTGGCAACTGGCAACAAGCTGCCATTTCGATTTGAGACGGGTTTTGAGTATAAGAACTGAATAGGCAAGTGGCAACGGCATCAAGATGCCAATTCGCTAATTTTATTGAATTGGCCACTGGCAACCGACAGCCAGCTGCCAATTCGATAATTCTAGTGATAAGACAACTGACAACTGGCAGTCAGCTGCCAATTCGATTTGAGAGAGATTTAGAGTATAAAAACTGAATAGGCAACTGGCAAACGGCAAGCGGTTGCCAATTCGACAATTCGACGATTCTAGTGAAATGGCAACTGGCAGCCAGTTGCCAATTCGATTTGAGATGGTTTTAGAGTATAAGAACTGAATATGCAACTGGCAAACGGCACCAAGATGCCAAATTCGCTAATTCTATTGAATTGGCAACTGGCAACCGGCAGCCAGTTGCCAATTCGATAATTCTAGTGAATTGGCAACTGGCAACTGGCAGCCAGCTGCCAATTCTATTTGAGAGGAATTTAGAGTATAAAAAACTGAATAGGCAACTGGCAGACGGCAACCAGTTGCCAATTCGACAATCCTAGTAAATTGGCATTTGGCAGCCAGCTTTGAGGCGGTTTTAGAGTATAAGAACTGAATAGGCAACTGGAAAACGGCACCCAGATCACAATTCACTAATTCTATTGAATTGGCAACTGGCAACCGGCAACTAGCTGCCAATTCGATAATTCTAGTGAATTGGGAACTGGCAGCCAGCTGCCAATTCGATTTGAGAGAGATTTAGAGTATTAAAACTGTCTAGGCAACTAGCAAACGGCAACCAGTTGCCAATTCGACCATCCTAGTGAAATGGCAACTGGCAACTGGCAGCCAGCTGCCCATTCGATTTCAGACGGTTTTAGATTATAAGAACTGAATAAGCAACTGGCAAACGGCAACCAGATGTCATTTCGCTAATTCTATTGAATTGGCAACTGGTAACCGGCAGACAGCTGCCAATTCGCTATTTCTATTGAATTGACAATTGGCAACTGGCAGCCAGCTGCCAATTCGATTTGAGACGGTTCTAGAGCATAAGAACTGAATAGGCAAATGGCAACCGGCAGCAAGTTGCCATTTACCTAATTCTATTGAATTGGCAACTGGCAACTAGCAGTCAGCTGCCTATTCAGTTCTAATACTCTTAATCACTCTCAAATCGAATTGGCAGCTGGCTGCCAGTTGGCAGTTGCCAATTCACTAGGATTGTCGAATTGGCAAATGGTAGCCGTTTGCCAGTTTCCTATTTAGTTTTTTATACTCTAAATCCCTCTCAAATTGAATTGGCAGCTGGCTGCCAGTTGCCAATTCACTAGGATTGTCGAATTGGAAGAAGGTTGCCGTTTGCCAGTTGCCTATTTAGTTTTTTATACTTTAAATCCCTCTCAAATCGAGTTGGCAGCTGGCTGCCAGTTGCCAATTCACTAGAATTAGCAAATTGGCAGCTGACGGGCGGTTGTCAGTTGCCAATTCAATAGAATTAGCGAATTGGCATCTGGGTGCCGTTTGCCAGTTGCCTTTTCGGTTCTTATACTCTAAAACCGTCTCAAATCGAATTGGCAGCTGGCAGCCAGTTCACAGTTGCCGATTCACTAGGATTGTCGAATTGGCAGCTTGCTGCCTGTTGCCAGTTGCCAATTCACTAGGATTATTGAATATGCAACTGGTTGCCGTTTGCCAGTGGCCTATTCAGTTTTTGTATTCTAAATCCCTCTAAAATCGAATTGGAATCTGGCTGCCATTTGTCAGTTGCCAATTCAATATGTTTGTCGAATTGGCAACTGGTTGTCGTTTGCCTGTTGCCTTTTCAGTTTTTGTACTCTTAAACCCTCTCCAATCGAATTGGCAGCTAGCTGCCAGTTAGCAGTTGCCAATTCACTAGAATTTGCGAATTGGCAGCTGGCTGCCGGTTACAGGTTGCCAATTCAATAGAATTATCGAATTGGCATCTGGTTGCCGTTTGCCAGTTGCCTATTCCATTCTTATGCTCTCAAACCGTCTGAAATCGAATTGGCAGCTGGATGCCAGTTGGCAGTTGCCAATCACTAGGATTGTTGAATTGGCATCTGGTTGCCGTTTGCCAGTTGCCTATTCCGTTTTGATACTCTTAGTCCCTCTTAAATCGAATTTGCAGCTGGCTGTCAGTTGCCAGTTGCCAATTCACTGGGATTGTCGAATTGGGAACTGGTTGCCGTTTGCCAGTTGCCTATTTAGTTTTTATACTCTGAATCCCTCTAAAATAGAATTGACAGCTGGTTGCCAGTTGCCAATTCAATAGAACTTGCAGCTTGCTGCAGGTTGCCAGTTGCCAATTCAATAGAATAAGCGAATTGAAATCTGTTTGCCGTTTGCCAGTTGCCTATTCAGTTTTATAATCTAAAACCGTCTCAAATCGAAATGGCAGCTGGCTCCAGTAGGATTGTCGAATTGGCAACTGGTTGCCGTTCGCCAGTTGGCTATTCACTTTTTATAATCTTAAACCCAATCAAATCGAATTGGCAGCTGGCTGCCAGTTGCAAATTCAATAGAATTAGCGAATTGACATCTGGTTGCAGTTTGCCAGTTGCCTATTCAGTTCTTATGCTCTAATACCGTCTCAAATCGAATTGGCAGCTGGCTGCCAGTTGTCAGTTGCCAATTCACTAGAATTCACGAAATTCAATTCACTAGAGTTATCGAAATGGCAGGTTGCTGCCGGTTGCCAGTTGCCAATTCAATAGAAATAGCGAATTGGAATCTGGGTGCCGTTTGCCAGTTGCCTATTCAGTTCTTATAATCTAAAAACCGCCTAAAATCGAATTAGCAGCTGGATGCTAGTTGGCAGTTGCCAATTCACTAGTATTGTCGAATTGGCATCTGGTTGCCGTTTGCCGATTGCCTGTTCAGTTTTTATGTTCTAAATCCCTCTCAAATCAAATTAGCAGCTGGCTGCCAGTTGCCAGTTGCCAATTCACTAGAATTATCGACTTGGCAGCTGGCTTCCGGTTGCCTTTTGCCAATTCAATAGAATTAGCGAAGTGGCATCTGGTTGCCGTTTGCCAGTTGCCTTTTCAGTTCTTATACTCTTAAACCGTCTCAAATCGAATTGGCAGCTGACTGCCAGTTGCCAGTTGCCAATTCACTAGAATTATCGAATTGGCAGCTGGCTGCCGGTTGCCAGTTGCCAATTCAATAGAATTAGCGAACTGGCATCTGGGTGCCGTTTGCCAGTTGCCTATTCAGTTCGTATACTCTTAAACCGTCTCAAATCGAATTGGCAGCTGGCTGCCAGTTGCCAATTCACTAGGATTGTCGAACTGGCAAATGGTTGCCGTTTGCCAGTTGCCTAGTCAGTTTTTTTATACTCTTAAACCCTCTCAAATCGAATTGGCAGCTGGCTCCCAGTTGCCAGTTGCCAATTCAATAGAATTAGCGAATAGGCAGCTGGCTCTAAAACCGTCTCAAATCGAATTGGCAGCTGGCTGCCAGTTACCAGTTGCCAATTCAATAGAATTAGCGAATTGGCAGCTGGCTGCCGGTTGCCAATTCAGTAGAATTAGCGTATTGGCATCTGGTTGCCGTTTGCCAGTTGCCTATTCAGTTCTTATACTTTAAAACCGTCTAAAATCGAATTGGCAGCTGGCTGCCAGTTGCCAGTTGCCAACTCACTAGGATTGTCGAATTGGCAACTGGTTGCTGTTTGCCAGTTGCCTATTCAGTTTTATACTCTTAATCCCTCTCAACTCGAATTTGCAGCTGGCTGCCAGTTGCCAGTTGCCAATTCACTAGCATTGAATTGGCAGCTGGCTGCCGGTTGCCAGTTGCCAATTCAATAGAATTAGCGAATTGGCATCTGGGTGCCGTTTGCCAGTTGCCTATTCGGTTCTTATACTATAAAACCGTCTCAAATCCAATTGGCAACTAGCAACTGGCAGCCAACTTCACGGACATAGTGAAACATGGTTGTCGAACAGAGAAACCCTCAACTTCGATATTTCTGGTTTTTGTTGTGAATTACTGCCAGGAAATAAATCAAGAAATAGTAGTAAAGGTCGCTGTAGCGGAAGTATAGCATTCTTTTACAAAAACAGCCTAAAAGAATATATATATATTGTCAAAAAAGATCAGTCTGGAATTTTGTGGGTAAAGATTTCATCTGAGTTATTTCCCTTCGACCAGGATGTTTTTATATGCAATATCTATGTACCACCAGCAGACTCAAAAGTTTTAAGCTCTTCAAATATAAATTTATATGACCAGTTAGAACAAGACATAATAAGATATAATGATTTAGGCAAGGTTTATGTATCAGGCGATTTAAATGGCCGAACTTCAAATACGGCTATTGTTTTTAGAATTCGATAAATATCTGGAACAAAACTTATTATTTATGCATGTAAACAATTGTGAGATACCTACCCGAGTAAACCAAGATCGTATAATCGATCACAATGGACGATATTTATTAAATATACGTATGTCAACAGGGCTTCTCATTGCAAACGGCCGCTTATTACATGATAGTGATGCACGGAAATTTACTTTTTACTCACATCAAGGTCAAAGCACGGTTGACTATCTACTCTTAATTCATTCAGATTTTGAAACTCTATCTTATTTTGAAATTTTATAGTTTAAAGAGCATTCAGATCATGCATCATTGTCTTACAGTTTTTATTTAAAGTCAAAAGTTCCACATACACATTTGTTGAAAACCGGCCAAGGTGAAACCGCAGGTAGTGGTATAAGCCGCAAAATTTTATGGGATGAGGCTAAACGAGACGCCTTCAGATCTACCTTGTTAGATAATACACACATTTTGCACCAATTGACGACAGATGTATCCAACGAACCAAATGAAGATACAATTAACAATTTTACTCAGTTTGTACACGATAAAGCTTTCGAAGTTTTTGGTAAAACGAGCACCCAGACAGGCAATTCGCGAGGCAAAGTCACAAATAAAGAGTGGTCTGACAGAAATTGTGTAAGTGCCAAACATGAATTCACACAACAGAGAAATAGCTTTAATCGCGACAAAACTGCACAGAACCGTATAACTTTCACGAGAGCACGGACAAGTAGGTACAACAAAGTTAAGAAAAAAGCACTACAAAACTTCAAGATTAGCGAGGGTATACGGCTCAATCATATCACAAGAAAAGATCCGCGGAAAGTTTGGAAAAATATTAAGAAATCTTACAAAAATACCAATAAACAAACCGACAATTTGACTGCGGAACAACTGCACGACCATTTTAAAGCAATGTTTGGTGAGCAAACCGAACCGAACGAGGACGCCGAACCGAACCCAAACAACTGCTCACTTGACGCTGGACACGGAATTTACTTGTACGGAACTTCGAAATGCTATATTTTCCAAGAAAAACAATAAATCACCAGGCTTAGACAATATACCAAGCGAGATAATTAAAGCCTCCTATGACTTTATTTCCCCGTTCTTAATCAAAATATTCAACAAAATGTTTAGCTCTGGAGACTATCCACGCTCGTGGGGCGACTGCATTATAAACCCAATATTTAAAAAGGGAGGCGTCAATGACGCCCAAAACTATCGCGGTATCACACTTATTAATGTTTTAGCCAAAATCTACCCACAACTTCTATTAACCCTTGTCCTGATGTCACACCCACTACTGATTATCAGCCAATCAGATTACTTGATTCAAATTATTGCAACAAATTCATAAACTGGATGGCAAACAATGAATATCCTGATCAGATGGCTTCTTCAGCAGCCATCTGATCTGGATCTACATTGTTTCAAAGATAAGGCATATCCGGGCTCAGAAGGACAAGGGTTAAATCGTCTTACAAAATGGTCAACTCAACACGAAAAAAATATGAACAACCAATTTGGTTTCCAAAAAGGAAAATCAATTACGGATTGCATGTTCATCCTTCATTCAGTACTTTCAAAAATACTCAACTCCGGGGCTAAATTATATTGCGTCTTTATCGACAACACAAAGTGATTTAACAAAATTGACCGCTCATATTTAGGGCAAAAGCTTCTGAAAGAAAACGTTAGTAGTAAGATTGTAAATGCTGTAAAATCGATATATGCCACTGTAAAACTTTGCGTTAGATATAAAAAATCATTCCCTAATTTCTTCAACTCTTATATCGGAGTCAAGCAGGGGGACCCGCTTTCCCCACTCCTATTCATGTTTTTTTGTAAATGATCTAGAAAAGAATATCAACTCAAATATTGACGGTATATTTAATTTGAACGAAATAAAAATCTTCTTGCTCTTGTTTGCAGACGATCAGGTGGTTTTCGCAAAAACTCCCCAAGCTTTGCAATCACTTCTCTCCGACATAGAAACTGACTGCACAACCTGGGGACTTAAAATAAATACAAAAAAAAAAAAAACAAAAGCAATGATATTCGAAAATGGACGACATACTCATCATGAGTTGTTCATTTACAATACTGCGATCGAGCTTGTTGATCATTTCAAATACCTCGGAATAACGCTATTCAAAAATGGTAACTGGTACCGAACTCAAAAGAGTGTAGCACAGCATGGACCTTTTGCTCTGTACAATCTCTTTACGATTTTCAATTCTGTCGAGCAACCAGTAACGCAAAAATGCAAACTTTTTGATACTCTAGTGGGATCCATATTAAATTTTGGGGCAGAAATCTGGGGTATGCACGACGCTATCGACGTTGAAAAAATTCACACTAAGTTTTTAAGACGCATCCTAGGGATTAAGAAATCAACTAATTTTCCGACTCTTTATGGCGAATTAGGGCGGGTTCCGCTGGCGGTATTTCGCAAAGTCATAATGATGAAATACTGGATAATAATACTGAGGCAAAATGATTCATCTTTGGTAAAACAGATGTATCTACTCCTAAACTCAGATGCAGACTCGAATTTAAGTTACAACGGTAAAATTTGGGCTTTCAACGTTAAGTCTATTCTGCAACAACATGGTCTACAATATGTTTGGACCCAACAATCAGAAATAGACATTCCGTTTAACGTAATAAAACAAAGACTATTCGATATGTATTTCCAGAAATGGTACCCAGATATCAATAATTCTAATCGCATGATATCTTACTGCATATTTTAACATGAATTAAGACCCGGGAAATATCTAGAGGCAATCAGAGGAAAAAAGTATAAGGTCGCATTGGCACGTTTTAGAACATCGTCTCATGATCTTCATATTGAAAACGGGCGATATGATGGCACTCCATGAAACCAAAGACTCTGTATGTCATGTAACATGAATAGGATAGAGGATGAATTTCATTTTTTGCTTGTATGTCCTAAATATCGCGAACTGAGGAAAAAATACTTCAAAAACTATTTTTGTCAATGGCCAACTTTGCATAAATTTGAAAGTCTGATGTCCGCCACGTCACCTAAACTCATCACACACTTAGCTAAATTTATTTATTTTGCCACAGAGTGTCGAATGAATATCATAAGAATTGCTTTATCGATGAATCACTGAAGACCCTCTCTCATTGTGGAAAATATGTTCATAAAATGTTTAGTCCATATAGTTCAACACCAGTATAATGTTACGTATCATATACCTATGATAACTTAAATGATTAGTTCATATTATGCATTTCTTGCACTCTTCGGAAAACTTTTTCAACTGTTGTCTTCACTGTATGATAGCTTATGTTAGGCTATAAACATTGTATGTAATGTTTTATGCTTAATAAATTGTTCGTATTCGTATTCGTATAATAATATTATGTAGTAACAAAGGATGAAAGAAACTCTCATAATTGTTTATGTGTTAAAGTGTAATCACTACAGTTGGTGTAAAAACAAACTTCTATGGTTTCTTCTAACAAGTGTACACGAGAGTGCCTTAGTTAATTAAACATTAAACATGCTGGAGCAAAAAGAAAAATTCTATGAGCTTGTGGATAAGTACCGTTTCACACAAGTGGGTTTTTTCGTAAAATCATTCTTCGATATAAAAAGATTGGGTACAACATGGATATTATACGACAGACTGCATGCATGGTAGTTAACCCAATCACGGTTTGCAACTTTGCTTCCCTCTTTAATTGCACGCCGGTGGGTCAGGCCTCAGATTCTATGACGGCTCCAACGTAAAGGCTTATTGAAAATTAGAGAGATAATGTCGGTTGGTGCCTGATGCTCTGTCTCTGGTCGGGCTCATCGGAGTCTAACTGTTGGTTTTCTTTTGCTCCAGCATTTCAGTGGTTTCTTGCTGTCGAGTCCTCACCGTTGTCTCACCTCTGTGGTTCTTTGATTTTTGTGTTCACGGAGATGTTGCACTGATGAGTTAGGAGGCCTTCATGCGGACTGAACAAATTATTTGTCTAAATCGCGACGGAAGTAGGGGCGAGGATTGTGGCCACGTAAAATCGATTTAAGCCCCCCAGTGGAAATCTTCCACTGACCGTTCCAAGGCGGCTCTTCTGTGGCGATTTATTTATGTTGTTGTTTGTTACTTACAGTTTAATCATATTTTATTGCATATAATAGCAAGCAATGGGGTTGGGCCACAAGTTCTCACAACATTAGTTACGGCCCTTCCCCTACAATTATACACTCAAATTATTTATGCACATGGTAATGGCTAAATATAATCAACATATTGAAATAAATAAATGAATAAATAAATAAATAAATAAATATATAAATAAATAAATAAAAAATAACCATGTCGGGAAATTCTGTAAGTCAAAGCAGCCACTTTTAACAAGTAAATAATAGACAGGTTCATGATCTGTCAAAAGAGATGCATGTTCATACATGTATTTTTTAAGAATTATTGAAACGTTTAGTATCTTTGATAAATTTTTGGACAGCACCGAAAATAAGTAGATTATCCTGATCAGTCAAGAAAGGATCCCCAAATAAAATCTTGTTCAAGGACAGAGGGTGAAAAGGTCTGGTAGTCTGGAACAAAGTAACACGTTCTGTGAGGAAATTTGGACATCTAAAAAAGAAGTGTTCAGCGTCTTCAATAACTTCTGAACAACTGCAGTATGGCGAAAGACAAATATGATTAGAATATAAGTCTCCTTTGAGATTGCTACATTTGTTCCTAATCCTTGCATGTATAACAGAGAAGAACCTTTCTCCACTCGTATAATAAACAGGAATTTTAGGAATTCGAGGGGAACTATTTTTTAAATGTTGTTTAAAGGCTGATATACTTCCTGCTGCAGGAACATCGTTATCAAGAGAGTTCCATAAGGAGATAGAAGAGGGTATACAGGACCGTTTAGAAATTTCTGTGCGAGTATATGGAACTGTGATGTTGCTGCTATTTCTCAGAGGATAGTTTGTGACTATAAGATCGGTTATATATGAGGGAACTAAGTTGTTATTTACCTTGTACATAAAAGCCAATTTCTGATAATTTCGTCTGTCAGATAAGGGTTCCCAACCACATTCTCTATAAAGATTTTCAAGTGACACGGACCTTGTAAGACCCGTGACTAATCTAGCCGCCTCGTTTTGAAGCTTTTCAAGGGCTTGCTTATCATAAGCAGAACAGCCGTCCCATACTATTGAAGAATACTCAAGGATAGGTAATACGTATGAAATATATATCTGGTTTAAAGCAGTTCTATGAAATGTAAACTTCAGTTTTCGCATTTTCCCTATAACCTTGGATGCGCTGGTTATTATATTTTCTATATGTCTATGCCATTGGCCGTTATTACTAAAAGTTAAACCTAGATGCTTGTGAGCCTCTACAAATTGTATCGGGGTATTATCGAAAATAATTTGAGGATAATTTTCAAAATGTTTAAGGGTAAAAAACACTGCCTCGGTTTTTAAAGGATTAAAGGTAATTAACCATTGCTTAGCCCACCCAGAAAGAATATGTAAGTCATGATTTATGATTCCTTCTATATCAGCAATTGAGGACGCTGCATAATACAAAGAGCTGTCATCGGCAAAAAGTCGAGTCAAACTAAGCAGTGAGTCAGAAATGTCGTTTACATATATGAGAAATAACAGTGGTCCTAGCACAGAACCTTGAGGGACTCCAGCATGTATATCTCTAGAACTTGAAGTGCCGGACCTTATAACAACTTTTTGTCTTCTATTGCTTAAATAATCGTTTATCCAATTAAGAAGAGAACCAGTTATACCATGCTGTTTTAATTTGAAAAGGAGCCCTTTATGCCATACTCTATCGAAAGCTTTTGACACATCACAAAATATCATACAGGAAAACTGATTATTATCAAATGTCTGACATATATGCTGAAAGATGTCTATTAATTGGAAAGTGGTAGAATGTTGTGGTAAAAATCCAGACTGGTATCTATATAAAAGGTTATTTTCATGGAAGAAATTATATATATTTTTATGAGCTATTCTTTCCTGGAGCTTTCCAACACCACTTAAAAGTGAAATTGGTCTATAATTGGATAAAATCGATTTGTCCCCTTTCTTATATAGAGGCAGCACATTGGATGTTTTCCATATATCCGCAAAACAACCTTCACGAAAAGATCTGTTAAAGATAATTGACAAAGGGATAGATATTTCCCTAGCAACAGCCTTAAGCATCCTATTGCTTATGGCATCAGGACCCGTAGCTTTGTTAGGATTCAGAATTAATATCAGTTCTGTTATTTCTTCCGGAGTACAAACAATATTAGAAAGAGAATTATCAGTTATAGATTGAAATGCAGGCAGTTGTGTGTTATTATCACCTAGATCACAAATTGAACTAAAATAGGAATTAAGACATTCAGCCTTTTCACTGTCAGTAAAACAATAGACATTCTGGTCTTGAAGTGAATCTAACAATGGAGGTATATTTCCAGAGTTGCTGTTATTTTTTACAAAATGCCGGATGACCTGCCAAAATTTTTTCTTGTCATTGTTTTGAAAATCAGACAAAGAAATTTCCAAACTGTTATAAAACTTTTCTTTGGCGTGTTTTTTCAGATTGTTAACTTTATTTCTCATTTGTTTAAATTTATTCCAATCATTGATACTGCCAGAATTATTTGATTTCTTTCTGAGTTTATCTCTTATACGAATAAAATGGCGAATTTCTGCATCAAACCAAGGTTTATCATTTGGACAGTTACTTACTGTGTGTATCATTTGTGTCTTTTGGTTTTGGATGGCCATATGGCCATTTTGTGGGAAAGTAACTGTCCTTATGGCCTTCCTTTGTTTAGGTTTCCATTATGGTCTGGTCGCTTAATGTTTGTATTTCTTTCCCTTTGGTGTCTTTTATGGGTGGAGTAAGTTAATTGTATCAATTCCTGATCTTTGTTTTACTTCTACTTTAAAAGGGTATTCATTACATGGACCTGTCAACACTATGTATGAAATAATTATGGTATGATCTGTTTTTCATATTGTGGTCAAGTTATGTCAACCATAAACCAATGGACATCAGTAGTACCTTCCATTATTGAGAAATGTGCTTGTCTGGGTTAAATAGTCATTTGCTACTAAGGGTAGTTCTGTTAGTCCGAGTTTATACCCAAAAGTGGGGATGGGGGTAAAGATATCCTGGCCAGTTTAGCTTCACCCCCGGGGGTAAAGATATCCCAGCCGGGATATCTTTACCCCGCCTTTCCACTCACCACCACCACCCATTTCACAACTGACAGGGATAATGCAAGATTATGAAAGATTGTCATAAGCAACATTTTGATAAGAAAATATACAAAAAGAAGTTAGTAAATAATCATTTGCCTCTATAATATGGTCACATTTCTTACTAAGGGTAGTTCTATTAGTCAGAGTCACGATTGAAACGAAAAATGTTAAAGTGAAACATCGAGTCCACTATCTTGCTTCACTTACATATAAGAAGAAATTGGGCATTAAGAAAATAGTTTATACCCAAAAGTTGGGGTGGGGGTAAAGATATCCTGGCCAGTTTAGCTTTACCCCCGGTGGTAAAGATATCCCAGCCGGGATATCTTTACCCCTGGGGTCAAGATATCCAGGGCGGGGGTAAAGAGATCCCGGGATATCTTTATCCCCGGGGGTAAAGCTACCCAGGGGGTAAAGATAAATTGTTACACCGGTAATAACAATATTCGATAACAGAAGATAACTTTGTTCTTATACAAATGATAATTCATACCTTAATATGTGTCTTTTAAAAACATGAGACCAACCTTAAAATATTTTGTTTGCTGTCACACTACTGACCCAGTGAAATTTAACTACATGCCAAAAACATTTTATGACTGTTCATGAAAAAGTATTAAAAAAAATCTTTCTCCTTAGAATGGAATTTTATATTCCTTTTGCTTCCTAGAAGCCTCCGTGGTGTAGTTGTTATGCTACTCGCCTTGTAAACCAGGGGTCGCAGGATCGATCCCGGACTTCTCCAGACTTTCGGAGGAGTCTTTAAACCGAGGTCCCGTCTCCGTATGAGCTTACCTGTTGGTGAGACGTAAAACCCAACCACTTACTCGCTCCTTTTGCTTCCTACAACACCAAACAGCAAACACATTATTTAAAGTAGAAGTAAAACAAAGATCAGGAATCGATACAATTAACTTACTCCACCCATCAAAGACACCAAAGGGAAAGAAACACAAACATTAAGCGACCAGACCATAATGGAAACCTAAACAAAGGAAGGCCAAAAGGACAGTTACTTTCGCACAAAATGGCCATATGGCCATCCAAAATAAAAATGACACAAGTGATACACACAGTCAGTAACAAACAACAACATAAATGAATCGCCACAGAAGAACCGCCTTGGAACGGTCAGTGGAAAGATTTCCACTGGGGGGCTTGAATCGATTTTTCGTGGCCACAATCCTCGCCCTTACTTCCGTCGCGATTTAGACAAATAATTTGTTCCGTCCGCATGAAGGCCTCCTAACTCATCAGTGCAACATCTTCGTAAACACAAATAATCAAAGAACCACAGAGGTGAGACAACGGTGAGGACTCGACAGCAAGAAACCACTGAAATGCTGGAGCAAAAGAAAACCAACAGTTAGACTCCGATTGGCCCGACCAGAGACAGAGCATCGGGCACCAACCAACATTACCTTGAATTCGATCTCTCTAATTCTCAATAAGCCTTTACGTGGGAACCGTCATAGAATCTGAGGCCTGACCCACCGAGAAGCAAAGTTGCAAACCGTGATTGGGTTAACCACCATGCATGTAGTATGTCGTATAATATCCATGTTGTACCCAATCTTTTTATCGAAGAATGATCTTACGAAATCGGGTGCTAAAGTCATTGCGGTTATATATTTTTTTGAATTTATATACTATGTCACCAGAAAATTCGGGTTCCGATAGACCTTGTTGCAGAAGAGATTTAAGTCCAATTTTGAATTGTGAAATCAAATCAGAATGGCGTCTATAAAATTTTGAAAAGGCTTTGCGTAGTTTATGGTACCGATAACCCTGATTAAGAAGTTTAGCCGTTAATAATTTATTACGAGTGTTGAAGTCAGTTACATGACTACACACTCTAGCAAATCGAATTAATTGCGAAATATAAACGCCATATGATGGCGCACGAGGAACATCACCATCCAAAAAAAAGGAAAATTTACAATCTCAAAATCAAAGTCATCGCGTTTATCATAAATTTTGCACGAAACAAACCCATCTACAATAGATGGATGTAAATCCAAAAACGGGGCCTCGGTATCAGCAGAATTTGCTTTATTTAACTGAAGTTCATGGGGGTAAATCTGACTGATCAAACCATCGAAATAGGTATTATCAATATTTAATAAATCATCTAAATATCTAGAAGTGGAGCTAAAAGCTTCAATAATTTCAGATTGGTTATCAATGGAAAGCGACAACATGAAGTCTCTTTCATAACAATACAAGAATAGATCAGCCAAAAGAGGTGCGCAATTCGTACCCATAGGAATGCCAACAATTTGTCTAAATAACTTAGTACCGAATCTAATATAAATATTGTCAAGTAGAAAGGTGAGGGCATCACACACTTTCTGACATGACCAAAGTGTATAATTCTTATGCTCTTTAGAAGTGAAAAATGCATTTCTGACATTACATGCAAGATAGAGAGAATCTTCTCTGTGAAAAGCCCATTCAATTAAATCATTAAGCTTTTCTTTTATAAGATAATGAGGAAGTGTAGTGTAAAGAGTGAAAAAATCGTAAGTAGACAGACTTGAAGCACGAAAATGTCTGGATTTCAATTTATTTAAAACCTCATTCGATTTTTTATAGACCAAAACAGATTTCTTCCTGATCGTTCAAAGACTTTATCAGAATATTTAATCACATGCGTTTTATAGCAGTAAGACTGGAAGTTAATAATTTAGAAAGTTCAGTGGTAGTGCAAGAGCTAGAATTTGCAATAAACCGTGCTTTGTAAGGTCTTTTATGAAGTTTTGGTAACCAGTATAGCGTAGGAAGCTTGTCTTGGCCTTCGGTAACACACACAGCAAACTTGGTGGCTGAATGACAAATATGTTTATCTACTATAACTCTCTCTTCAGCTAAAGGCTGAAGTTCATAGGCCTTAGTACCACCAAGCTCCTGCTTAAGCGTGTTAACATAGTGGAGCCGTCACACAACGACGACGTTGTTAGCGGCCTTGTCTGCAGAGGCCAAAACAAACTTCTTATGAAATTCTTGAATACCCAGTTTAAGATAACGTAAAGACGTCTTAGGCTTAGGAGGTAATAAGTTAGTATTTTGTGAATAGAAAGAAATGCATTTATTCACTAGTTTTAAAATGCTAAGTTTCCAGTCCTTAAGGGCTTTATGCTCAACATACTCTCGCTTACACCATCGATTACCGAATTCATTCAAGGAAGCAGCGATTTCATCTCTACATTTACTGAAATCAATTTTAGAAGGTAACCGATATTTCGGTCCTTTAGAAATTATATTCCTTATCCTAGAATCAGGAATAATTTTCAAATTGCCAGTAATTACATGACCAGCAGCAGGATAGCAATACACTGAGGTTTTACAATCACATGAATCAGGAGTATTAGTATCAATATCAAGATCTGAAACAATTTTATTGAAATTAAAAATGATAGATCTAACAGGTTTGTTATATTTATAGCAAAGTATAGGTGTAAGAATGGTCACAGGGATACCAACATTTTAAGAGATGTACCCAGCCTGATAACAAGCCATACGTTATTCATAGAGCAAGGCCTAAATCCATAATCTGCCTAGCCAAATAGGAATTCTTATTTGGACTGAACAGAGTTTAGCCAGATCCGGAATCTGGCTAAACTAAATATTAATTTAGCCAGATCCGGAATCTGCCTTGCCAAATAAGAATTCCTATTTGGCCTAGCCAGATTCCGGATCTGGCTAAATTACTATTTTGACTACGACATATACATGTACATATACAATTATACGTATTTATACAGGATAGCAAGCACATGCAATAAATGACAAACACGTCAACCGCCACACCAGTATGCAATAGCTTCAGCTTTATAGACATACTTGGGAGAGGTGCACATTCGTATTCTAACACTATATATTTGTGTGACAGCTAGCTTTGTATCAAAAGCGAACGTTCAGATTTATTCAACAACAGCGTAACAATGAATACAATGTTAAAACTTACAAATAAAAATTATGCTAGCATTACATTTTTTCTCACGTTAAATGCTTTTACAACACTCATATGCACTAAGCTTTTTCAACAAGTTTGTGTTTTCTGCTGTTTTGTTTGAAATGGAGTTTAACAGCCCAGTTAACACTATTTAGGTCATTTTTTACCCGGGTTTTCTGCTGCTAACAATTCAACAGATTTTGGCATGATACTTATCCACGCTTTCCTGGCAGCCTTATGCGTAAGCGGTTAACCAGTACAGTGCGCATTCTTTCGCCAGAAACTGACAACTGCCCTTCTTGAATCAGCCGAAGGGGAGAATGACCGTAGAAAAGATTTCATGATCAATCTCCACGAAAGAGTGCTGCCGACCTCGGCAGGTATCGAACCCGCGTCCTCCTGATCACCAGTCAGACGCGCATCCGACTGAGCTACTGAGGCCGGCTCAATTGATTTACGTAAATCTGTCTAGAGGGGACATTCCAGAAGAAAGTGGAACTCGTCCTCAAAATGCCACATACTTTACATTTTCTTTATTCATTTAGAATTTGTTTGGCTTTACCTATCGCCCTACTTCAACATCAAGTCTGTATGAAGATAAGCGGAATCGACTAAGGCTTTTCATGTATTTATTAATTTTCAGTTCATTTAAATAAGTTTTGTACTGAATGTTTGAAAAGGTGATATAACATCTTGCCCGTGAAGACGTGTCTAATCTAGAATGCCACTTCTGGATAAAACTATCCCTTACCCTCTGTTTGAAAGTTATTAGAAACGTATTAATATTCCCCAATCCTTGGATATCCCTATATATTTTATAGGCACTTCATGGCTGCCTTTCAACACATGTCACTGGCAATCTTGCAAACCAACATGGCGGCTTGTCCAGAATGTTGGCTACGCAGTAATCATAGAACTCTGAAACTTTATACTGATACTGCGATCGGTCACATTTGATCATTTCTCGCATGTGTACATTGCATACACACCAGATTTGCAGGATGAAAGCCTACACAGTAATCATGTAATTACGGTAAGAGTCTTTAACCCGCACAGGGCATGACTCTCCCTGCACAGTTGGGTTCCACTTAACGTCCCGATCCGAAGGACGCTGCACTTTATGACTTTCATCCCTGCAAATGATACCAATAGAGCATGTTCGTACATCGAAATTTTATCGCCGATACCGGGGATCGAACCCGGGACCTCTAGCATCAAACGCAAGTGCACTAACCACTGAGCTATCACGCTCCAAAACGCTACGTTCAGGGCGATAATGTGAAGTGAACAAAGTAAGGCCCTTCTCACACCGTACAACCGGCTGCGTCGAAGACAGATTACTGTCTCTAAGACAGATCGCGGAAAACGTTTCATAGAAAGGGTAGGTGAAGTTTTTTTGTTTGTGTAAATCGAGAAGGCAATCTGTTGACTTTTGCTGCTATTGGAGAAGAAACTAAATGCCTGGAGATACCGCAGCAAAATTCTGACTATATTTCAAAGCCAGATAAGGCTTTTCCAGTTCGTTGAAAAATATTTTCATCGAAAATTTTATGAATTTTTGTTTTCGGCGTCAAGTGTACGTCTATGCAACAAAATATGTTATATTCACTTACTCATGCTAAAACTACGATTATTCAGCAGTATTTCTGCCAAATTGGACCGTAAAACTCGGTTAAATAAACAAACTACGCTCCCCGAAAGAGACCAGGTGTCCAAAAAATTGCTGTCTCTAACTACAGATTGTTTTTCATACGACTGCCCTAGAGACCCCATAGAAACCCCTAAAGAGGTGCCTTTGCAAACAGTGCAGGCCCACATTAGACACTTCAGAATGCGGTAATGCGGCGTCTGATCAGGGCCTACACTGTTTGTAAAAAAGCTGAACCATTTTCTGAATAAATTCTGAAGAAAACACAGTCTGACACCCCTAAATAACGAAATGGACTCCTGCCATACATAAGTGGAAGATTCCATTTGGTTCAAAAAGGGTTAACTTTAATTCACTCGGCGCCGGTTGTAGGTTATATTCCCGTTCAAGACAAGAGCCATAATCTGAGTAACACTGAGGTTGTGGTTCTCATCACGTTAAGTCCGTGTAATGAACACCCCTCTACAACTTGCTTATATAGAGAAAACCTTTGTTTACAGGGGGACACATTATTTTTCTTATTTCTGTTTAAAGACATAGGTTTTGGGTTCTCTTCATACCTTCTCAATGCAACAGTCGTCACGAACACCCTCAACATATGTCTGGAGTATAGAAAAGACAAGCATCACAATTTTTCACCAGAATATACCGTTTTGGAGGTATGAAAGAAAGCACTGTATCACACGCTGTGTTATCGTAATGTGATCTGTTTGTGTAGCTTTCCAGTTTAGTTTAGCACTTGTTAAGGGAAGTGCTCCATGTTAGTGTGGCTGAATCAAATAATGTACTACTTTCCTCTATATTTGGCATTAGGACTTTTGTTTTACGCTTCACTAAAATGAAAAAGTAAACTCTACAAGTTGGTCCGTGTTTGAATGGAAAAACTTCTTTAGTACGAGTAAACATGATGATAGTAATAGGGTTTTGTTTGTTTGATTTGAGATTTAACGTCCCCGTCAACACTGTATAGGTCATTTTGGAGACGTTGCTTCAAGTCTTGTTGGACTTTTACCCGACCTTGAGATGAAATGACATCTCAAGTCCTGTCGCCCAATGAAACCATTTGGGTTTATGAGCATGGACGGTCCGATTTGCACCGCTTTGCCTGGGCAGTCTTAGATCCTCAAAGCGGTTTACCAGTACGTGTGTGCGGTCGGTTTCAGCTCTGCGTGGAAGCATTATGCAGCCCATTTATTTCTTCGAGCCCCGATGGGCAGGGGCACTTGCGCGTGCGTGCGTGCGCGCGCGTGCGTGCAGGTGTGTGTGTGTGTGTGTGTGTTCCACCAACAGCTAAAGTCATTCGGTTTAAAGACTCGGCCGAAAGTGTGGACATATAGAAAACACGCCTATAAAAATACAATATAACCAACAAGTGGCGCCGAGTTAATTACAGTTAACCCTTTTTGTACCAAATGGAATCTTCCACCTTATATATGGCAGGAGTCCATTTCGATATTTGGGGGTGTCGGGGTGTGTTTTCTTATAATTTACTCAGAAAATGGTTCAGCTTTTTACAAACAGTGTAGGTCCTGAGACGCCGCATTACCGCATTCTGAAGTGTCTGATCTGGGCCTGCACTGTTTGCAAAGGTACCTCTTTAGGGGTTTCTGGTACTGAATTGGTTAATACAGACGCACGTACCATCTTGTTGTACATGGTCGTCTCTGCACCATTTGCATAGCGACCTATTTAAAGTTCATTATTGCATTGTGCAACCTTGTTCGTGCAATAAAAATACATGGCGTTTGATGGTAAAACAATGGCACAACCAGATATTCGCACGAACGTCAGCTGTTTACTTTCAATATCGAATTCCTAACTAATTATAACACAGAAATCGCTGAGTCGTGTGACATCTAGGAAAGAACAGGTACAGGCAGAAGAAAATTAAACAAATAAATAAAAATAAAAAATGAGTTCCTTTAAGAGCAATGAAAACATTCATAAGAAAGAAGGTGTAATGATCCGGCAAAGAAAGCCAGAGGAAACATACTGCAAAAGCTTCAGATGTTTACTGGTTGCACAAGAGAGTGAGAGAGAAAGAGAGAGAGAGTTGTACGTCCCACTTACAGCTAAGGTTACCTAAGGAGACGGGACCTCGGTTTAAAGACACATCCGAAAGTCTGAATAAACCCGGGATCGATCCCGGGAATCCTGGTTTACAAGGCAAGTAGCATAACCACTACATCACGGAGGCTTCTACTGATTGCACAATTTGTGTGTTGACAGGAAATATAAATGATTATAGAGCAGCCTCTATGCTACTCAGTTGCAGCATTATTACAAATAATGCCCTGGAGCTGACATGGAATAGTTTACACCGAAGTTGCCGGTGTTAACTCATCCAGAATTCGTCTTTATTGAAATTGTAACCGAAATTCTGATCTGTCATCAATGTTAGCCTTCGAAATCTCTGATCTGTGTTTGTGGACAGTCGTATGAAAAACAATCTGTAGTTAGAGACAGCAATTTTTTGGACACCTTGTGTCTTTAGTGGAGCGTAGTTTGTATATTTAACGTTATACGGTCCAATTTGGCAGAAATGCTGCTGAATAATCGTAGTTTTAGCATGAGAAAGTGAATGTAACATATTTTGTTGCGTAGACGTACACTTGACGCCGAAAACAAAAATTCATAAAATTTTCGATGAAAATATTTTTCAACGAACTGGAAAAACCTTATCTGGTTTTGAAATATAGTCAGAATTTTGCTGCGGTATCTCCAGGAATTTAATTTGTTCTCCAATAGCAGCAAAAGTCAAAAGATTGCCTTCTCGATTTATACAAACAAAAAAACTTCACCTACCCTTTCTATGAAACGTTTTCCGCGATCTGTCTTAGAGACAGTAATCTGTCTTCGACGCAGCCGGTTGTACGGTGTGAGAAGGGCCTTACTTTGTTCACTTCACATTATCGCCCTGAACGTAGCGTTTTGGAGCGTGATAGCTCAGTGGTGATATGAAAAGTTCAAAATCTATGTTCAAACAGCACGCGAATTTCATGGTGGTTTTTTGTTGTTTGAGAACGGCTTTCGGTCCATTTGAAAATGGATTCAAACAGCTATGCGCATAGGTATTTATGCAAGAACGTCGGTTTGTTAGCGGGTGAAACAGCAATTCAGAAGTCCAAACGTCTATAAATTTAAAACATCAAGCGTCGGCAAGCGTTTCTTTAATTAAATTGGTACCAAAATTTCTCGCCTTTGTTAAGAAAAATACTTTAACGAAATCGTCATAATATCGGTAGCTCTGTCGAATGCGCGTCTGACTGGTGATCAGGAGGACGCGGGTTCGATACCTACCGTGGTCGGCAGCTTTCTTTCAAGGAGATTGATCATGGCCATTCTCTCCCTTCCGTGTCGCCGAATGAAACCAATAGGGTTTCAAGCATGGACGCGCCGGCTCGCACCACTTTGTCAGGACAGGCTTACATCCTCCAAGCGGTTTACCAGTACTCGTGTGTGGTCGGTTTCAGCCCTGCTTAGAAGCACATGCAGCCCATTTATTTCTTCAAGCCCCGATGGGCGGGGGCCGATTCTGATTCTGAACGAGATGATTAGGTGCTTGTTAGAAACAGACGTTGTCATTAGGAAAACATGTCCATGTGGATTAATGGCATCCAACATGGTGTCAGAAATGACAAATATTTGGTAAAAATTGTAACATTTTTCTTATTTCTGCTTTCAACATAGGTAGTGGATGCTCGTTAGATCCGCTTCAATGAGGCGGTTCTAACGAGTATACAAAATCTATGTTTTTGAGTAAAAATAAGGCAGATATTGTATATCCCCTTGAACGCCACGTTTCATTTTATAAAGTGGGGTTTGGAGGGGTCTTCGTTTCACGAATTTGTTATCGTGATGTAGGTACATTTAGAACCACCCCAATCGGACAATTCTGACCAGTACCCACAGCAAAGGATTTCAGCGGAATGGGCACACCTGGCAGATCTTTCCGCCATTTTTCAAAGGGAAACAACTTTAGGGACTTCCGGTTCGCTTCTATAAACCCTTTCCCACTAAAAAGGGGTCTACCCTTAAAGAAAGAATTTGCTCCTCAGGAGCAAATGTTGACCTCTATTGACATGGGAGACAAAAATACTTTTGCAGGAGTTGCCTCCCCTTAAGGTGTGTCCATTCCCCTTAATGTAGAAAATAAGAAAAAGTATTCCCACATTCCTCCTAAGCTGGAGCAATGCTTACAATTTTGAAAGACATTTCTTATTACACATTTCAGACATAGTCGATATAATGCGAGTTTCGGAGATGTCGAAGATGTCGAAGGTAGTGATCTTTTTCGGGTTCTTGCTGCTCGGTGCTGCCCAAGACGAAACCACTTCGCCTTTACTGGCAGGTCTAATAGATGGGAACTGGGACTTCTTTAACACAACGGAAGCGCCGACCACGACACCGCCGGATGCCTGTCTCTATTACGGTGAAGTGTTCGCCCTGGAGTCAGATATCATTCGGAAAGAACATCGCATTATCAATTTGTGTTTCGGTATTTCCTGTAACAGTGACGGCACGGTGCAACGCTGGGAAAATTTCAACTGCTTTTCTGATGTGTCGGATTCCTGTGACGATAGTGACAAAACGACAACCGCAGCACCTACCATTAAAACTTCTACAACTGCCGAACCGTCTTCAGAAACAAAATAAAGGGAATGCAAAAACCGGATATTAGCCGGGCCAAAGCATAAAGACTGAGATCCGCCTTTCAATCCACACACTCTGATCAAACTCAAAATTTACACTATTAGCCACACTGTTAATAATCAATATCAATCATAACTCCCCTTAACCCATTTCGTACCGGAAACACCAAAATATGTACCCTGGCAAACAGTGCAGGCCCAGATCAGAGGCCGCATAATGCGGTGTCTGATCAGGGTCTACACTATTTGTAAAATGTTCAGCCATTTTCAAATCAATTTTGAAGAAACTCTAAACTTTGAAATGGACTCCTGCTATATATAAGGAGGAAGGTTCCATTTGGTACAAAAAGGGTTAAAAGATGGAAAAGTCGACTTCAGACGCTCAGTGGTGGTGGCGGTGGTTGTGGGTAATAAACGACAAACGAAGATTAATCAAAGCACTGAGAGTACTGGTGGGTCGATCGTCTCTGAGTGTAGGTTGGGAAAATAGTCCTGAGCTGAGAATCGAACTGTTCGTTTAACTTTAAGCAAGCACAGTAGAGCTGATTAGACCTCGCGTTATTAGGCGTCTGATTATGTAGATTCTGTTTGCCAATGCCGAAGTGTAAGAGCACAGTCCACCCGCCCCCGCCCATCGGGGCTTGAATAAATAGATGGGCTGCATGATGCTTCCATGCGTTGCTGAAAGTCCCGTTACATTGGAAGTAACGTCTCCAAATGACCTATACAGTTTTGACGGGAATCAAACAAACGAGCACAGTCCAGAATTGTCTTCTTACGCTGCGCTCTGACGTCTTAGGGTAGTACTTGGATTTTGTTCAACAGAGTGGGGAGGGTGCAAACGCAGCCCCCTCCCATCGTTTGGAAATTATTTCTTTCATTCTCTGCAAAATACCTGAAATTCGCATCCTCAACCCGCCACTTTTCAGAGTCTGCGTACGGCCCTGAATCATGTTCAAAACTGTTGTTGCATACATATGGCGAACATTGCCGACCTGATCAGAAGCAACGTACTCTATATCCGATCTTGGTCTACGCTGTATGTCTAATAACGGTACCACCTACAAAGCTGGGCTACTCATTTTTGCACTTAAACATGTCAGGGTTCTAAACTTAAGTTCTTAGCAGGAGTGCGAAAAATCTATTTTTACTCGACTTGGCATACGTTTGTGTAACAGTTTTATAAATAGAATGTTCCGAAAGACGTCAATTGACATCGTGGCCTGGATTAAGATTTTTGTTTTTCTTTCATTACGTGAGCAACCTAGAATTCTTATACTATTTCGTTTAACCCTCAAATGCCACTATGTAAGCAAACAGTGAAGTTCCTGTGCAACCTGCTGATCAGACGTCCCATTCCGCGGCGTCTGATCTGGGTATTATCCAGCACACGATTCCTGTCAAGACTATATAGATAGCTTTTGTTGCATCGATACAAATAGCTCAACGTTTCCAGTTCTATTAATAAAACATAACATTGGTTTTCCCAAATCAGAAATGGTCACGTGGACAACTGCATGAATTCCGTTTGGCCATTTAGTAAATTAGGGTCGACCGATCGACCCAAAAGCAGGCTCCGCGGTTGCACAGACTGATCTGAGTCTTCGCTGGTTTCATCTTTTTGTAGGTTATATCATGTCAAGCTTACATCATTTTTGGGTCGACTGTTTATTAATCGACCCAAACTTATCAATACTGAAGTCCACGTGACTATTACTGACTTATCGGTAAACCAGGTAACGGTTATTTATAGAAAATATCCGCGCTATTCTTATCGATGCGTATAAGGGTTACCTGTAGAACCTGGACTGGAATCATGGTTGGGCTTGGCAAACAGTGTAGACCCAGATCAGACGCCGCCGAACGTGGCGTCTGACCTGTATCTAAACGTTTTGTTTAAAACGGGCATTATGGAGAATGGGAACACCTGGCAGATTTTCCGCCATTTTTCAAAGGAAGACAACTTTCTGGACTTCCTGTTCGCTTTTTTTTAAACTCGTTCCAACTGAAAAACGGGTATACTCTTAAAGGAAAGACTTTGCTCCTTACAAGGGGTCAACTACCTATTGACATTGGAGAAAAAAAAATTGCAGGAGTTGCCTCCCATGAAGGTGTTTCCATTCCCCTTAAAGGGTTAAACGAAACGGTTTAAGTCTCAGTTCAGGACTATTTTCCCAGCCTACATTCAGAGACAATCGACCCACCAGCACTCTCAGTACTTTGATTACTACTGGGATATTAAAAAAAATAATCTTAAAATCTAATCACAAGAAACGCCGTTGTTTACGTTACACATGTCAATGTATTTATTTTACAATTTAAATAATTCTGTATTGCAGTTAAAATAAAAAGTTTGTACTAGATATACAAACGTTATACAGAATTATTTAAATTTATTGCACCTACATAACGATTTCACATTCAAATAATTCAATATATCATTTAAATGTAATTATGCATATGATTTTTTTTTTCGTTAAATTTTGCAACATATCACACACCATTATTGGGCTTTCAGTTTGGTTAAACTTATTTTATTGTATTTTGACAATGGGGTTAGACGCAAGTTATATAGAAAATAACAGATTCGTGTCATTTGAGCTTGTAGAATCGCAAGGCTGGTCGAGTGATTCTACATGCGTTCTCGAAGCCGAGCCAGATAAATTTGGTAGCAAATGACACTAATCGGGTATTGCACGACCCGCAGAAAAAGCGACCGACTGAAGTCCGTAACCCGTTTGTGAAAATTGGTGATAGTGACTTAACCGCTTGGAATATTTAAACAATTTTTGGCATACTGATAGATATCAATGAGATCTAACCAATGAACTTGCAAAATATTACATTCCATTTGGTATAGCCTCGCCAAGGCGAAAAATGTGAAAATTTTCGAACTGCTTCTCCTCGGAAACCGTTGGGCCGATTGAAGTCAAATTTCATATGGAGCCTCTATTGGATGGGGGAAACCAAAATTTGCTCATGGGGTCCAGGTCACATGACCAAAATGGCCGCCAAGCCATATATGGTCCGTCTGTCTGCCCGTCCGTAACCCGTTTGTGAAAATTGGTGATAGTGACTTAACCGCTTAGAATATTTTAACAATTTTTGGCATACTGATAGATATCAATGAGATCTAACCAATGAACTTGCGAAATATTACATTCCATTTAGTATAGCCTCGCCGAGGCAAAAAATGTGAAATTTTCGAACTGCTTCTCCTCGGAAACCGTTGGGCCGATTGAAGTCAAATTTCATATGGAGCCTCTATGAGATGGGGGAAACCAAAATTTGCTCATGGGATCCAGGTCACATGACCAAAATGGCCGCCAAGCCATATATGGTAAAAACCCATCAAAAACAGTCTTCTCCAGAACCACTGGGCAGATTTCCACGAAACTTGATAAATAGCATCTGGGACGTAGGCCCATCATAAATTGCTAAAATGGTGACCCTGGGTGGACCTTGACCTTCTTTGTGCCTAGGTCAAACTTTGACACATATGCTTTTGTATTGGAAAAGTGAGAATGCATTTTATCCTGCAAACGACTCAGAATACAGTACTAAAGTATAAGATATATTTTTGCTCCTTACGATAAGGCGCATTTATTGGGGGAACCGTTTTAGGTCCAGGTCACATGACCAAAAATGGCCGCCATACCCATGTATGGTAACACTTATAAAGCTAAAAGCATCCGGCGGGTCGTGCACTTCAGCTGAAGCACTGGCTCTATTTATCAGTTAACCCCCTTATACACTCTTACGTTTCTGCCAATTTTTCCAGCAGTCCAGTTCATAGAAGTGCAATGTCACCTTGACCTGAGGTAGCATATCTTTATCAGATCGAGGTGTTACCATGCAATTAATATAGGGGGTAACAACATTCTTATAAAATGCACTTGCTGACGTAACGTGAACATTGCGACCGAATATCCTACGATATACAGTCGGAAACCAGACGTCATCATGTAACAACGTTATTCATTGGTTGGTATTTGGTTGAGCAAAAAGTAGACTTTTGTAGCAAAACAAATAAATAAGTACATTAGAATAAGGATAGTTGTGTTCAATCGTCGGGGATACGGTCGCAAATTACGTTTTACGGCAACGCGTTACATTTCCAACCGTAAAACGGCTGATTTACCTCTCCAAATGACAACTTTAAAGATAGTTGTCTCCCGATTATACCTCTCCTGACATCGACCCCGCCCAATAGGGCTTGAAGAAATAGATGGGCTGCATGATGCTTCCACGCAGAGCTGAATCCGACCCACACACGAGTACTGGTAAACCGTTTAGAGGATCTAAGCCTGCCCAGGCAAAGCGGTGCGAGTCGGACCGTCCATGCTTATAAACCCTATTGGTTTCATTGGGTGACAGGGCTTGAGATGTTATTTCATCTCAATGTCGGGTAAAAGTCCCACAAAACTGGAAGCAACGTCTCCAAAATGACCTTTATAGTGTTGACGGGGACGTTTACGAAAGCCTAGGAGGACCACTTTCAAAAAGAAAAAAAAAACAAACTTTTCTCGTTATTACGAAATAACTATGTCGTTATTACGAGATAACTATGTCATTATTACGAGATAATTTTGTTGTAATTACAAGAAAACAAAGTCGTTATAACGAAAAATTTTTCTCGTTATAACAAGATAACTACGTCGTTATAACGAGAAAAAAATTGTCGTATTAACGAGATACTATTTCGTATTAACGCGATAGCTATCTCGTTATAATGAGATAAATAAGTAATCTTCAGCAACAAAGTTTTCAGCTACAAGTGCTAGAGGGGGCTCAGAGAAAAGTGCTTTTGGCACCGACGAGAAGATCCGAACAAACAACACCACTTTCACAAGAGCATCTTCATTAAAAACATGCATATACACAGGCATATGGACACGCGTGCACAGAGGCATACATACAGACACACACGGACGTACCCTCCCCGCTCACCACCCCTACGCACATATAAGTAATGATTGTGACAGGTGGCAGATATTGTTTATGCTGCTTGGTTGGCTCATATCATATGGTCCTCTCAATAACAATTCAGTCGTTCTGAGATGGGACCTCGGTTTGAAATCTCATTCAAAATACGAAGGACCAAGGCATTCGTCTAAGACACCTGTTTGTTTGCTTGAACTGAGGTTTAACATCCCCGCCAGTACTCTTTAGGTCATTTTGGAGATATTGCTTACAATTGTGTGGGACGTTTACTAGACATTGAGATGAAATGACATTTCAAGCACTGTCGCTCAATGAAACCAATAGGGTTTATTTGCATGGACGGTCCGACTCGCGCCATTATTCCTGGGCAGGCTTAGAACCTCTAAGCGGTTTAACAGTACTCATATGCGGTTGGTTTCAGTTCTGCGTGGAAGCATCAGGCAGCCCAATCTATTTCTTCAAGCCCCGATGGGCGGGGCCGTCACCTTATGTGTACGGCGAGAATGAGTAATTACTTGAAAAATCAACGGATGTTTCTTCTTCGTCTTCTTCTTCTACTTCTTCTTCTGTGGTAATAATGCGATAATTATCTCGTAATATTGAGGTAATTTTCTCGTAATTACGAGTTAATTTTCTCGTTATTACGAGTTAACTATCTCGTAATAACGAGTTAATTATCTCTGATAGCGAGATAACTAAGTCTAATAACGAGATAACTAACTGGTAATAACGAGATAATTAACTCGTTATAACGGGATGGCAACAACATCCAGAAAGCTTACAAGGGCCATCGAGACCTAGTTCCAAGTGATCCTCGGTACTTTAGCTCACCTGCCTGTCAGGGCTCAGCAAGCAATAATTATGGGAATCTGTTCTGGCAGTGGTGGTGCTGTTAGCGGTGCATACCACTTCCTCATTTATTACCATCTTCTCAAGTAATCACTCATTCTGGTACATAAGGTGTCGTAGAATAATCCCTGCTTATCAACCTTTTTAACGTGATTTTAAACCAAGGCCCCGTGTCAGTATGGCCAGGGATGAGAGAAAATGATGTTATCCTGTTTACGTTTAAGAATCTTAGAGTAACGTCATGAAACGGCGGCTTTTCACGGTCAGATTCAGCTCTGCGTGGAAGCACCTTGCATCCAAATTAATTTTTCCAAGCCCCGATGGGCGGGGACGACATGTATCCACAGCCATGGCGCTAAATTATGTTTGAATTGACACAAAGTGACAAGCCCCTTCAGACCATGAATTGCTCCGGTCCTGATGCTACAAACCTTCTCCCACGCCCAACCAACTCAAAAATGAAGCCGATCCTGCTCACAAACTCCAAATGCAAACAATTGTTGGCATTATAAACAATAAAACACACAATTTTACAAGCAACAGTCTTCGCTCATTTGAGCACTGAGCACACAAATTGCCTAATTTGTTTAAATACTGGAAATTATGAGCATTACAAATTTCATGCTCAACCAAGCCGAGCAAGAAAAAAATACCAACAATCCCGGGACCAGACCTGGAAGAATCCTCATTAAGAACTCAAAACCATGCAATAATGGCAGTGCCAGGGACTATATAGGACGGAGCACAGCATGTGAGTGCGCCCAGCAAAGGCCAATAACATCTGCGCTGTCTGATCCGAGTCCCCCAACAGCCTTATTGAAAAAAATACCAGACTGAGTACACACTGAAGACCCCGACAAAACTATGCATACCAACATGCCTTTCCGAATCTCCACAGGGTATTTTATGGCCCTTCCAACAGCAATGTAGTCATACTAACATGGGCCCTTGGTTTAAAATCGCATTAAACCTTATGTACCAGGCGAGAATGAGTGATTACTTGAGAAGATGGTAGTAAATGAGGAAGTGGTACGCACCGCTAACAGCACTACCACTGCCAGACAGATCCCCATTATTATTGCTTGCTGAGCCCTGACAGGCAGGTGAGCTAAAGTACCGAGGATCACTTGGAACCAGGTCTCAATGGCCCTTGTAATTCTGGATGCGGTTGCAATTCTCGTTGTAACGAGTTAATTATCTCGTTATTACGAGTTAGTAATCTCGTTATTGCGACTTAGTTTTCTCGTAATTACGAGTTAGTTATCTCGTTATTACGAGTTAGTTATCTCGTTATTACGAGATAATTAACTCGTTATTACGAGATAATTAACTCTTAATAACGAGAAGATTAACTCGTAATTACGAGAAAATTAAATTATTACGAGATAACTTTCTCAAGTAATTACTCATTCTCGCCGCATACATAAGGTGTCGGCCCCCGCCCATCGGGGCTTGAAGAAATAGATTGGGCTGCCTGACGCTTCCACGCAGAAATGAAACCAACTGCACTTGAGTACTGGTAAACCGCTTAGAGATTCTAAGCCTGCTCAGGAATAGTGGCGCGAGTCCATGCATATAAACCTTATTGGTTTCATTGGGCGACAGTGCTTGAAATGTCATTTCATATCAATGTTTAGTAAAAGTCCCACAAAATTGTAAGCAATGTCTCCAAAATGACCTAAATAGTATTGACAGGGACGTTATACCTCAAATCAAGCAAACAAACATAGGTGTCGCAGAAAAATGCCTTGCTCCTTCGTTTCAAACCGAGGTCCCATCTCAGAACGACTGAATTGTTGTTGAGAGGGCCATAAAATATGAGATAAACAATACCCGCCACCTGTCACAATCATGACTTATAAGTGCGTGGTGGAGGTGATGGGGAGGGTACATGGGTTGGTTGGTTGATTGATTTAGTTTATACTAATTTATTTTAGTTCGATTGCGATGAAAGCTTTAAGCTTATTGAATCGCTCTCGAACACTCATTCCGTGTGTTTTCACGCGCGCGAGAGAGAGAGGCAGTGGCTTTTAGACCACTGCTACCCATTTACACCTGGGTGGAGTGGGGCAGTGTCATTACGTGTCTTGCCCAAGGACACACCTCGATACCGGTGGCGGATTCGAACGCACAACCTCTCGATTATGAGTCGAACGCGCTAACCACTGCGCTATCGAGGCTGATCAATTTTGATTGATTTGAGGTTAAGCGTCCCCGTCAACACTGTAAAGGTCATTTTGGAGACATTGCTTCCAATTTTGTGGGACTTTTACCCGACATTGAGATAAAATGACATCTCAAGCTCTGCCGCCTAATGAAACCAATAGGGTTTATAAGCATGGACGGGCTGACTCGCACCACTTTGCCTGGGCAGGCCTGGGTCATCTAAGCGGTTTGTTAGTACTCGTGTACAAGTCGGTTTCAGCTCTGCGTGGAAGCATCATGCAGCCCATCTATTTCTTCAAGCCCCGATGGACGGGGGCCGAGGGTACATGCGTGTGTGTCTGTCAATGTGCCTCTGTGAAGATACTCTTGTTGAAGTGGTGTTGTTAGTTCGGATCTTCTCGTCGGTGCCAAAAGCACTGTTCTCTGAGTTCCCTCTAGCACTGGTGTGAGTGAGTGTGCTAGGTCGGGTATCCAGTTATGGAAGCGTATTGGTATCCCCCTTATCTTGTTTTCTCGGTATTCAGTTTTTGTCGTAAAACTGTGTAAAGATCAGGTTATTACAACAAAATGTTAGCCCCGCAATTATTAGATAATTACCACGATAACACGTTATATTTATTCCGTTATATATGTAATCTCGTTATAAAAAATCTTGTTATATATTTATAACGCAAAACTTATATGGTGTAATTCGTTTTCCAAACATCCAGTATTGTATTATCTCACCTTAATTTCACGGCGAAGTGTGAAAAAGCTATTGCAGAAAGCGAAATGAATATCTTAATATTAAAGATATCTAAGTCGTAATCTCTCATGTGAACGATCAGAATTGGCGGGACTGGTGGCGCGCATGCTTCCGGTAGCAGCAAAATGGCCTCCTCCATCCATTTAGCCATCTATCCATATTCCATTTGTAAACCAGATATCGTGGGATCGATTCCGGGCTTCTCCAGACTTCCGGATGAGCTTAATCCGAGGTCCCGCCTGAATATAACCATAGCTGTTGGTGGGGCACAAACTCAAACAGACCTGCCTACTACCTACCCACATACCTACCATACTACCAACATCTTTTGAAAGAAAAAATCGAAAAAATAAATAATTAAGGTCTTCCTTTTTCCTTCTTGTTCCTTCTTTTACATCAATCCATTGTGATTGATTGTATTGGATTAAACGACATGTCAATATTTGTTTGTCTCCCAGAAAAAGGGAGAAAAAGACTGAAGTGATAATAAAGAAGATGAAAGAGAGGGACAGGGACGAAATATGAAAAATAAAAAATAAATAAATAAATAAAATGAGAAAGTGAAGAAACCTTAGAAACAAAAGTATTCCCCCTCTACCCTAACCTGCTGCAAGGACAGCATGCCTTGCCCCACTGTAGAAACAATATCAGTTGGACGCCCAACCACGTAAGATTTCAAAAGGCGTGTTAAAAACTTTATAGATCTATTGCTGGCAGAGTTTGAAATTTACTAAAATTTCTGGACTGACTGCCGATTTCTCGATGTTGCTGATGGGAGTCTGAATGAGCCGCCATTATTCTGTCCGACTGTGTGACGTCACTTATTCTCGCCGATATTCCTTATGACGACAAAACTTTTTGCGATAGTGAAATAAATTTTATTGTATATTACAGCAAAATAAGACGACATCGTGATTTTTAAGAAGAGTGCCGACAAAAAATATTCGTTATAAAAATTTCACGCAATTTATACAACGTCATATGTAATTTCTTATATCGACATCAATATACAAAGATGCAGCGAACACGATAACTTATATCATTGTCATCATGATTTATCATGGCTTGTCGACAAAACTATGTCAACATATTGTGTTATTATTGTGTTTCTCGATATAAATTTGTGTAGCGAAAAAATCTTCAGGGGGGTACCAA